>OX579633.1:43400552-43587718 GCA_951230915.1 Antitrichia curtipendula
GGAAGAAAAAATATCAAAATTCTATATGAAACTAATTATTAATGGACTTTTTTTTTTTTGTGGCTACAACTTTTCTAAGTACATTTATAATTCTACGTATGCTAATTTTCCTGTTTTTTTAACTTATTATTGACATTAATATTGAGGGACCATTTGTGGAGGTGTAAAAATCATTCTTGAGATGAAATCTATTTGTAATCATTGATGTACGACATGCTTACCCAAACCATGAGTTCTAAGGTACATACCATGAGTTCTAAGGTACATAGCCTACGGGATCACATTATGCAAGATTTTTCCGGTATCACATTTAGATAGGTCTGACAATCTTCGCGAGCTTCAGAAGCTTCGAGAGCGTCGGAGCGGGCTCGGGTCCAAAAACATTTGCGGGCGTCCAAAAAAATTTCCGCCGGGCTGGAGGGGCGGAACCCCAGAAAGACTTGGGACTTCGGACAAGGGTCCACTTCGGCGACCCCATCAGCTTTAGCTTTCCTGCATCGGCTCCGCTCCCGAGCCTGCACTTGGCTGCAAGCCTTGCGTCGCAAGCAATCTCCAAGCTCTCACCGGACGATACTCCACACCAGGTAACCATTCTCTTTCCTCATCTTCAACTTCGCATTCCCCTCGCTGCTTGTAAGATATCAATGCGCAACACTCGAATGCTTTCTACCTAGCTCGTACATCAGGCTGATCGCCTTGTAGACTCTCGCTGGCTTACGTCCCCAGGGCCATTTCAGAGACAACAATCCCAAAGTCACCTCGCACAACTTAAGGAGGTTGTTAAAAATCCGCTTGTGAGAACACGGATATTCATTCAAAGTCCCTGTGGGATCGAAATCTCTCTTTCTTGGTGTGATGGTTATAATGCCTGTATAATTTCGTAGCAATAGTCTTTAGAGTACCCTGAGGTCTCACTCCCCCTCCGAGTGATTTTCCCCTGAATTGCAAATCCATGGAGAAGTCAAGGGAGAAGTGTGCATTTTTAACACGGAATTTCAAGTATTCTCTTTGTATCAAGCTGGTGAGGGTTTCTCAAGAGAGAGCTGGCAGAGTTTAGGGTTTGAGATCGATAATTTGGGACATTTCGTTTAGGTACTGTAGTTTCAAGTTTGAGCGTGAATTTGAATCCCAGTTTGTATGGTGTCACTTTCATCCCAAGCATCGGATATGTTGACATTGGCATGTTTAAATTTTTTTATTTAAGTCAGTTTTAATCTTTTTTTAAATTACTGTGATCTGATTCTTGCGAGGATCCCCTTTTTTCCTGCTCGTATGGCCTTTAGGTTTGTAGATTGGCATGGGTGCAAGAGTTTGGCAATGGATGATCCTTTGGGTCGGTGTGATGGCGATGGTCTCCTACGCGCACACCGTTGAATCCTGCGGTCAGGCCTCCTCTTAGTGCTGGATGCATTGGCTTCAATCGCATTTGTGCAGATCGTGCGTTTGCGAGTATGTGAATTAGCATACCGTGCTTCTTCAAATGTTTTTATGATTCGAGTTTAACGCTGTAGAATTGATGCAGACTACGACGACGGGGAAGTGAGTGGGGTAGGGTGGTGTGCCGTGAAGGAGAGACGGGATTCTATGACATCCACGGAGCAAGCAAGCTTGACCCCCATGGCCGCTTTTGTCATCGGCGGCACTGGTAAGCTCTTCCCTCCATGTGGAAATCTTTGTCCTTCCAAAGAGTACCTTCTGACTGATTCTCTTACCATTGAGCATCTGTTAATTAGCTACATACAGAAGCCATTCGTTGAGTTGATAAGCATGTGCTGTAAACAGCTGTGAAAATATCTTTACAGTGTTGTGCCATTGTCTGTCTAGCCCATACTAAGGCCGACCACGAGCAACGAAACTCTGAAATTTTTCCCTCTGGTTGATGTTTTCGCGTTCAAGGGAATGACTTCACGTCACTGTAGCAGAGGGTCAATGTACTCTAACCAGTCACCAAGAGCTTTCGTGGTCAGACTTGTCAGTATCACTTCGAGAATTCAAAGACTTTTCCACACTTAACTTTCTATATCTCCCAATTAATTTTCCTGATCCACTTTTCCTGCATCGCCTAATTTAATTTAAAGCTGCCCCGAGATGAGCTTCAGATGAATCGTGACTGGATTCTTTTCAATCACATCTAATCTTCCATGTTTGCTTTCACTAACATTCTCCAGCTTTTCAGTGTTTGAGAAGGTGTTCCTTCGTAGAAATCAAAAGGCGAGCTTTCAGAATATTAACAAGTCGCGTGACCTTGATGTAGATAACCATGATGTTGACCTTTCATCATGGGGACACATATAGAATCGAGAACCTCCGCTGCAAGATGTCCGTAGTAGAAGCATCTTGAACAGGGTACATCTAGGGTGTCTGTGCATACTGACTGCAGGTGGGGGGGTTCCGATTCTGCATCCTAACCCTCATCATGCTTCTGTTGAAATGGTTGGGCTCCAGGGTTGGTGGGCCGCAAGCTGGTTGCGGAGCTCGCACAGTCTGAGCACTGCACCCGCATAGTGACCCTGGGCCGGCGGGTGGTGGCATACGACGGTCCCGGCAAGGAGAAGCTGGACCAGCACGTGGTGGACTTCGACAGGATCGACGAGCACAAGGCCTTGCTTGAGAATCTGGCCGTGGGCTTCAACACCTTGGGCACAACCATAGCCGACGCCGGAAGCCCCGAGCAGTTCACTAAGATCGACCATGACATCCCTCTTCACGTGGCCCGTTTGTTCAAGGAGGCCAACCCGTCTAAACCGCTGCACTTCCTCGACCTGTCCAGTGGGAGTGCTTCTGCGACCTCCTCCCAACTGTACCTCAAGACCAAGGGTCTTCTGGAGCAACATATTGCTGAGTTGGGGTTTACGAAAGTGTCAGTCTTCCGACCTGGACTTCTGGTCTACGAGGGGAAGCGGGAGAAGCAGAGGTTTTTCGAATCCATCGCGGTCCCCCTTCATAAGCCGATGAATTTCTTCTCTGGTGGAAGAGCAGCCGTTGCTGTTCCCGTGGTGGCCAAGGCCATGAGGATCGTCGCTGAGAAGGCTATTGCTGGGGAACAGGTGGATTTTTATGATAACCGCAGCATTATGAAACTTGGCAAGCCGGAGTAGGGCTGCTGGATAATCAAAACTTCACCCTCTAATTGATATTTTCCTTCGTTTCTATTTGGTTTTTATCTTAATGCCTGGTCTCCCGAAAATGGCTCAGTTTGAATGTGTGCGAAGTATGCTACAGTCGATAGTGTGCAGGATATTCCAGAAGATTGTTTCAGGGAAATATAATTTAAAGTGGTCTCCTTGTAGAACTTCTGTGCAGTTTGGTATTTAGATTGTCGGTGACTTGAAGTAGATTAATTGATATACATCTGGTGTGTAGCTTCTTTTTTTGTGTCGCTTGTATTGAGGATAATTAGCTCCCTGTGACAATATTGTGACTGGTTTATATTGTGAATAATACACAATCACAGCTTGAAGTCGACCCCTGTCACGTTCTACTAACTCGTTGTTCCGAAAGTTTGGCCCATATTTTGGTCTGGTACATAATGCTCCCAATTGGCTGCAGCAAATCGAGACCAGCGAGCTACAGATCCCCCATCTGCATGCGTTGATGGGTTAATTCCTAAACGCCCAAGCCTAACATTATTCACGTAGCTTGGTTATTTTGCTCTGTGAGTGTTTAAAAATCTGACAAACAAGTTTTTGTGCAAGGGACTTCATTTTGAAATTGTTTAGGTTTTGTAAGTCTTTGAGAGCTTCTGGGGATGGCCTCCAATAAGTTAACTACTTCTATTCAGACACCTTAACCCTTGGAAGGCCCTTGGGGTCTTGTATTTAGCCTTATAACTCTTCAATTGTAGTTTATTATATGAATAGTGATACATTGTTATCTACATACTACCATTCTCATCAATTTATTGTGTATTGAATAGTATTTGGTTAATGTTTTTTTGGTCGAATACTATCGTATTCATAACATGCTAAACGGTCGCAAAGGGCTTTCAAACTCTTCTAGGGTTAAACATTGAATATAGTTCTTGCTATTAAATTACTGAACTAATGTTTTATTTTTTTCATCAATTATAAACAGATTTTGAAGAAACTAGACATAGCTTATCTAAATTTTGTATGCAATTGTTGTAAGGGCTAAGAGTTTTCTTAGTAGATTTTTAAAAATTTTAAATTCAATATGTACATCCTCAGATTCAGTATATACTCATCATCAAATATTCTCGTAGTGTCTACTTTAGGTACTTGCTTAAAATAGATGGTCACTTTACACTAAACTTTGGAAAAAAAATAGACATTTTAAATCTGACCGTCGATGGGAGTATTCCAAAGCAAGGTAGTCCTCGAGTCATGTCTCTCATGTGGCAATCATCTGTGAGATAAAGACCCCAATTTATACTATTACCAACTGTAGTATTCTATTTCTGTTTCCTAGTTTATTATAACGAGCAAAATTTGGCAAATCCCCAACCCCTACTTGGATGGAATAGACAAAGTGTAGTAAAAAAACTCCAACTTTCCTATACTCTTGTCCCCCAGAATCTTTTCCAGGTCGGTTTTCTGCGATAAGCTCACAAGAAACAAATACGCTGCTCCTAAAGGCTATGGGTTCCCCACTGGCTCCTTCCAGACTTTTTTGTATATGGATTGATTCTCGTCGAGTACTTCATTTTCACGCCTAATATACCGCATGTTTGCAAGTTGAAATTGCCTTTTTCAAGGTGCTTGCCAATTGGAGACCATTCTCGGACCTGTACCTTGAATGGTCTCCAATTGGCAAGCAGCAAGCGCCTTGCTTCCCCGCAAGCATGGGCTTTCCAGAATCCAGACCCAGGCAAAAAGCATGGGGAGCAACTAGGAGACTGCAGGCACTTGCAGGAAATGACAAATCAGTCAGTCAGTCAGTCAGTCAGTCCCTTGGGACTTGGGACTTGGGAGCTCCACCACTGCTGTAAGTTTAGCATTTGAAAGCACGGTCGCAACTCTCGAGAGCTGACGGAGAGGCGGCGACTGAGGATAAGCAGACTTGGAAAATGTCAACTGGGAGAGAGGCCGATGGAAGAGGGGTTCTGGACGGTTGGGTACCTTCGTGGAGTCCTCCGTCAGTCCTTCGGGCTAAATTGGGATTCAGCTCGGATTCAGGTTCCGCATCTGGATTCCACGGTTTGACCGCAATCTGGCAGTGCAACCAACAGTAAGTTAGATTGGAACTGGATTGGGCTCGAGTGCCGGGAAGTAGAAATGCATCATCACCAGGTCGCCAATTAGGCTTGGTTCAGACGAGCCGACGGACAAAAAGTAAACAGTAAGGTAAAACAGCCCATCATGGTCAGAATTGCTAGTTTGCCCTCATGCCATGGCTGGATTTTTATTTTTTAAATTCCCCACATACAAACAAGTGTGAGAAATAGCAAGAGCAATTGAAATTATATTTTTTCAATAAAATATGATTTTGATATGATTTTTTGAAGTGTTTTGCCCAAGAGAGGATGTAGACTACTCCAAAACCAACATGTAACTATCACTACAACAAAATGGGTGTTTTATGACAGCAAAATATGATCGATCCAGTCATTATTGATTAGTCATATTTTTAATGAGTCATAGTTGTAGTCATCTAAATTGGGAGTATAATACACCATATTTTGCCAACGTGACGTATATATTGACTACCCTAAGAGGTTTGATTTCCTTTTAAGCTACCCGGGTAAAATAAAAAAATCCTATGTGGCATGTGACTCTATGTAGTTATATTTTTTGCTAACGTGGAATATGATTTTTCTGAGTCATATTTTGGTTGACATGACATATGACTTTGTGCAGTTGTATTTTTGGTTGATGTGAAATATGACTTTTGTGAGTCATATTTTTTATTGATGTGATAAATGACCCATATGAGTCATATTCTCTATTGATGTTGAAAATGATTCTTATGAGTCATATTTTTTTGTTGATGTGGAATATAATCCTTGTGATTCATATTCTCTAATTATGTGAATTATGACTCCCGTGAATCATATTTTCTGTTGATATGATATATGACCCTTGTTAATCATATTTTTTTAGTATAAAATATGACTCTTATGAGTTATATTTTTGGCTGTGGTAATTTTCATGGAGTGTTACTAATAATTTAATGATTGAATGTAGTGATATTTTTAAGAGTATAGAGTCACATTTTTAGTACGACCATAAGCATTATATGACTACAGTCAATCATATTTTGGCCAAGACATATTGTGAAATATGTCTCAAGTAAATGATATTCCAGATTAGTGAACGTAGCATTTCTTAGATTTGTATGTAGTTTGTAAATAGAAAGACTCAAGTTTATAGTAGCTTATGTTTTGACTTTTGAACTACAATCACATTTCCATACATTCAAAATGAACATGACGCATTGCAGTCATGTACCAACATGGTTTAGTAGCTAAATAAAAGACTCCAACAAATTAAAAACAAGTAAGTATGATTGATTTTTGAGATGCACAAGAGATAATCACATTGGAGAAAGAAAATGCAAGAAAAATGTGACTCTTTTTAATGACATTTATTAGTTACTAACACAAAATATATCACAATGACATTCTATAAATGTATATCCCCACATTTCAAAGACTTATATTCCTTTTAAAGATGTGAAGATGTTGCTTCTTTAGTATTGCAGATAGCCTTCAATAACTTCATTTCAGCTTCCAGTGCCTATATATACAATTAAGGAGGTAAATTTCAGCGAATGAACAATATTGATCAACCTTTAGAGATTTAAGGCAACACAAAATATGTAGTATAAGTTTAAGATTATAAAAAGGCCATAACCACTATATCTTTGAAAATTGCAAATAAACAAGAGAAAATAATAACACCATAACCACTATATCTCTAGAATTTACAGATAAACAAGAAGAAAGAATAATAGTGATAGAAGGAACAAGAAGCAAAAGGTAGCAAGTGCTGAAAGGTAAGATGCAACAAGGAGCAAAAGGTAGCAAGTGCTAAAAGGTAAGATGCAACAAGGAGCAAGAAAAAAAAATTAAGATGTAACAAAAAGCAACAAGAAGCACAAGTTAAAATTCAATAAAATGCAACAAATAACAAGAAAAAGTAATAAATAAGATGCAAAAATAAGCAAAAAACAACAAGAAGAAACAAGGAGCATGAACTAAGAAGCAACAAGAAACATGAACTAAGAGGCAACAAGAAGCATGAACTAATAAACAAAAAGAAACAAGAATTAAGAAGCAAAAAGAAGAAAGAGAGAAAAGGTAGCAAAAAACAAGAACTAAGAGGCAACAAAACCTAGGAGTCAACAAGAAGCAAAGAAAAAAAAAAGCCAAATGTTGCACTTTGAAGGAGAGGTACAAATAATGGTGGCTACATAAAAATGGCAGCTAGGATTTCAAAATCCTAATCATATGACTTGCCTTAGTCATGCACATGACTTGGTCTAGTTATATGACTTGACATAGTCATGCAACTGATCAAATATGACTATTCTAAGCAACTAGGCTATTTTGATAATCAAATTTGATCAAAAGTGAATATATGTTGTACTACAACTCCACAAAATGCTTGAAGAAATATTGCAAGGCCTTAAGCACATACAATTATAGCAAAAAAGTGTACACAAGTATGTGGGAGTGAAAGTATTTAATAGAGGTGTTCTTTAACCCCTAACTGCCTGAGCGACCAAATATGGTTGTTGCAAAATTTCAGGCTCATTTGGGTATGGGTAGTTAAATTCTTTTGACCAGTTAAAAAATTTTCACGGGCAATATTGAAAGTTAACTATTGGAAACTTTTATTTTTCACTAAAAAAGGTAAATATTTGATTTTTGAGAGGTCCTCAAAGGCATATATGTATCATTAGTGGAAGAGTAAAGTTTACAAATTTTACTTGATTTCCCGGCTTTGAACAAAGCTTGCCAATTTCACTTGATTTGAGATCCAAAAGTTGTACTTATCCATTTGCTTTGAAAATGGTCCCAATAGAAAGAGTAAAGTGTTTTCATGATTTTCATTGTTGAAAATTTAAACATGCAAGTGTTGATTTGGAGTTATTTGCGATTTCTACTCATAAAAAAAAAATTGCATTTCAACAATTACAAGGTGGATTGTGTAATGAGTTTGATAGCTTTTCATATGAAATTAAGTTTTTTGAAAGTGTATTTTAGTGTGCTAACATAATTTGTAGTTGTTCGTGTCACCTCCAATCCCCAAAAATATTTATTTGCAAATTTCTCAAACATTGTGGGGAGGGGCAGCATATTAAAAATAGAAAACATACATTTTTCTTGTTATGATCTCACAACTCCTATGCAATTTTGCACTCAAAATTGGTAAACATACTAATAAGCTATCTCTTTAAACATTTGTAAGGTTAGATTTTGAAAGAAAAAAAATTTGTGTCATTGGGGATAACTATAAGTCCATGCTCTTTTTTCATAGGAAGAACACACTTGGAAAGGCTTAGGCACTTAGGGTTTGAATTTTGAATTTTTCAAATTGGATTTGGAAATCTAGGTTTTTGGCTTAAATTGGCCAAAACCATCCCAAATCACCTCGAACTTCTAATTTTTATAGTTTTGATCTGTTTTAATTAAGATGTGAACCACTTATAATATATCATTATAAAAAAATTGTTCATTGTTTAGAATGCTAATCGAAGAATACTTAATTATCCAAGTTAGGACCTAAAGCCCAACAATAAAGAACAAGATTTTACATGATTTATCTTATAAATATATTTAAAACACTCAAACATGCCACATACGTTGAAGTTTGTTTATTTTTTAGAAAGGTTTTCAGCAATGTCATACAAGCCACATTTTTAGAGGGTCTCTGTAGGCCCTATAGTCTAAGTCACAAAATTATTCATATGAAGATTGAGGCTCACTGTAAGCATGCGCACACTTGTATTGCAATTAAAAGATGGTTGTTTAGATGTTTTTACATTGATATACTTAGACTATAGAAGCATAATCCCTTGTTTTGCTTCAAAAATGCTTTTAACCCCTAAGTGCCTAAGCCTTTCCAAGTGTGTTCTTCCTATGAAAAAAGAGCATGGACTTATAGTTATCCCCAATGACACAAATTGTTTTTCTTTCAAAATCTAACCTTACAAATGTTTAAAGAGCTAGCTTATTAGTATGTTTACCAATTTTGAGTGCAAAATTGCATAGGAGTTGTGAGATCATAACAAGAAAAATGTATGTTTTCTATTTTTAATATGCTGCCCCTCCCCACAATGTTTGAGAAATTTGCAAATAAATATTTTTGAGGATTGGAGGTGACACAAACAACTACAAATTATGTTAGCACACTAAAATACACTTTCAAAAAACTTAATTTCACATGAAAAGCTATCAAACTCATTACACAATCCACCTTGTAATTGTTGAAATGCAATTTTTTTTATGAGTAGAAATCGCAAATAACTCCAAATCAACACTTGCATGTTTAAATTTTCAACAGTGAAAATCATGAAAACACTTTACTCTTTCTATTGGGACCATTTTCAAAGCAAATGGATAAGTACAACTTTTTAGATCTCAAATCAAGTGAAATTGGCAAGCTTTGTTCAAAGCCGGGAAATTAAGTAAAATTTGCAAACTTTACTCTTCTACTAATGATACATAAATGCCTTTGAGGACCTCTCAAAAATCAAATATTTACCTTTTTTAGTGAAAAATAAAAGTTTCCAATAGTTAACTTTCAATATTGCCCGTGAAAATTTTTTAACTGGTCAAAGGAATTTAATTGCCCGTACCCAAATGAGCCTGAAATTTTGCAACGACCATATTTGGTCACTCAGGCAGTTAGGGGTTAAGTTGTAGAGTACTACATGCCTATTCAAAAATAGTAAAATCTTTATAATGGAATATTTTTAGCAAAAATTATAATGGATGAAGTTTTATCTTTTATTAATTTTTGAAGATTTTATCCAACATTTTTTTTTGGCTTGTAAGTCTAAATTTACTTTTGTTTTCAAGATTGGATTGTAAATGTCACCTAAATTTAAGGTTCTTTTTTAGCTTGAATTAGATGAGTTTTGATATTTTTAATCCAAAATTAAAGCTTTTGATTATCCGGTTTTATTACAATCTATTTTCTTTAATATTTATCCATTTTAAAAAGTGTGATATGTTCTTGAAAACCTTTAAAATTTACCTAAGTGATTTTTAGTTCAAAATTGGGTTTTATTAAATTCTTAATTTTGAGTTAAACTTCTAATTTCTAATGTAACTTCTAATGATTTCTACAAAAAAAAAATAACAAAGTGCCAAATTCAAGGACATGCCTTGGAATCCATTTTTACTTCATCCCAATTTTCTAATATGCATATTATAGTTGTATCATGAGGCTTGACTTGATTCATTTTTATTGTGTTTTTTGTGTCTTTATAATAACAACTTTTATAAGAAGGTGTATAAATTCTATCTGTGAACAATTTTTTTTCTTTTAAAAGATTTCTTTCTACTTCTCTCTCTTGACTTTTTCCAAATATTTTTTATGTTTTGAATTTTTCTTCTTTTGAGGGATTATTTTAGAATTGCAATCTTTGATTTTTATTATTATTAATTGATTTTAAATAATTCTAGAAATCAAATAATTGTAATGACATAATCCTCATAAGTGCTAAATAAATATATATTGAAGACTTCAAAATTTATTTGTTCAATTATGCATAAATTATGATCAACAATCTTTATTTAATACAAAGTCAGAATTCTATAAGGGGGTCAACTTAGTCTCTTAACTATGCCCAAAGTTTTAAGTAACAATTTTGAATCTATACTTCTAATTCAAACATTTAGACTCTGAATACAAATGGCATTCCTCACTTGCTCTTGCTTTATAAGTACTCAAGTATGGAATTTTTTTCATTCTTTTTTTCCTCCTTAAATTAGATTTTTTCCAAGCTTCAAGTTTTTTTTCTAAACCCCACGATTTTCAATCTATTTCACTAGTTTAAATGCATTAGATTTCACTTGGTATCAACCAATCTAATTAGCTCTTAATTTGTATCAACCACCACAATCAATCAACATAATTAGTCAATCTTTCAATGCAGACTATGCAACCAATCTATTAGTGTATGAATTAGACGTGTGATTTATGTCCTCATGACCTAATGTATTTGTTAAACAATATTCCTTCTCTGTGATTAAAGAAATCAACAATCTCTATATTTGACCAAATACTTTGTAGGGCTCTCTTTATCATCAAATATGTATATTTCAACTTAAACCCCCTTATATAAGGAACCAAAACACATTTAATATGCATTTTGAGATCCTTTTCCTATCCTTTCCAATAAGACGGTTCGGGAATGAATCCATCTATTGTCATGTTATTCATTGTTTCACTTTTCTCTATTTTCTTTGTAAATCATGTGAGAATTATAAATTTTAAAATTAAAATATAAACATATGCTACCCCAAATTTTTGAACACAAGTTCTATAATAGGCACAACATACAACAACAACAACAAATTTTTAATAGGCATAAAATAAAGTTATGCCTACACCCTAAGGATTGAGATCTACAACCAAAATACTAGAGGGCCATCTTAGATTGGTCCCCTTTTTGGCTTTTCCTTGGACTATCTAAAAGGTGAAAAAATGACTATAAAAAAAATATGACTGTGAGCAGTGGCCAATCATCCCTAGTCATATTTTTGTAGTCATAAAATGCAGGTTATATTATAGTGTATATCCATAATGCTCACCTTACTCTTCTAAAGCAGTTACAAAATTTTCTAACTTGGAAGTCCTTGAAAAGTCACTTCCTACAATGATTTACACTGAAATAGATGGGTGTTCCTAACGAGGTTACTAATTATTCCATTAGTGTTAGGTAAGACATTGATTGTGGTCCAAATTTCATAAACTGAGAAAAACCATCATGGGATGATTCCTTAGGTGTCTGTCATGGGTCATTTGACCATGATGGGTTATTCTACCATAGCTCCATGGCTAGTCTTTCCACCTGCAAAATGCGTTCACATCATGAGGCTGTTGTTGGTGCTCACCACTTTGTAGGATGCGGTTTTCAACTACAGGCTAACCCAACTCCTTGCAAATCCTTCGTATAACACCTTCTTAAGCTTTCCCATGCACCTTCCTAAATTTTCCCTTCAACTTCCACCTTCTCGGATCTCTCCCTTGAGTTTTAAAGAGCTTTGCAAGAAGAATGTTGCAACAAAGTAAGAGTGTTTTGTCCACTGGCAAAGTTTGGAGCCACCTTGTAGGCAAGATCCGAAATTTCTTCGTCTTGTATGTTGAGGTGGACACATTGGTTGGTGATGTGGCAGCTTATGAAGTGGACAAAACCCTATGTTTGAAAACAATATTGGACAAAAATGAAATTTTAGCCAATGAGCTTGGAAATCATTTTGTCCATCTACTCATCTAAACTGGGCCTTAGAGCTAGTTGTCACTGGGGAGCTGGAGATGTAGGAACTAGAAGAGGTCTGGGGTCCAATTTGGACATCCAAGTGTTGCCATTTAGCTCTGATCTACTTCAAGTCACCCCCAATTTGAGCTTACTATAGTAGTCAATTGTTGTCAGCTCTTAATTGGATTCTATGGATACCACAAAAAAAAGTAGAGAAGGCTCAAAATAAACACCACTTGTCTATACTAGGCAACAATTGTGTTGTTTAAATTTATTTTTTTGTGTATAAAAGATCCCCTATAGGATTCTGTCTAGATCTCCTAAGTCTATAATTGTGGTTTATAAAAGCTGGAGGCTAAAGTTCCAATGGGAAGGGAGTCCAAATGATAATAGCTGGCACCTGGACATCCAAATTCAGGACCTCCAGTGACCAATGGCAATCGGCCCTTAGTATAGGAGGGATTGTAGGAGAAGGGAGTTGTTTGCATACTTGGACCTAATCTCATATCTAAATGGACTAGGGTGGTTTGCATGAGAAATAGCCAATCTGATTTTGGTTATGGAGATCAAGTCTCTCTTTTTCTCTACTTTCCTTGATTATTGTGTATTAACCCCTAAAGCCCCGAGGGTGTTTTCTGTCAAAAACCAATCAAAACTACCACTTCTGTTGTATTCACTTAAAGAAACCAAGTTTTTTGTTTTTTTTTGGAAATTTAACCGTAGGATCTTGTACTTAACTTGTCTAAGATCATGTAGTAAAATTTTCATCAAATTTCATTGTATGGATTGGAAGACATTAGCATTCAAAGTTGGACAAAAAGTTTTTTTCAAAGAAGATGCTTAAATTGCCCAAAAAACTAAGATTGTCCATAACTTTCTCATCCCTAGTCCAAATAGAATGAATCAAAGCTTCATGTATAGATAAAAACATAATCTTTTAGGAAAAAAACTCAAAAAAAATTATTTTGACCTTTTTCTAATTTTTTTTGGGCTGCCCGCCAATCTCCATTTCTTGCTCATTGGGGCATAACTTTTTCATCTGGCATCCGATTGAAATAAAAATTATATATCCATAAAGCTCTTGCAAAGCTAAACAACCTCAAAAAATCTTTTAAAAATTCACTTCAAATTGAGACAATAGGAACCTACCCAGATCCAAATTGTCCCCCGAGGGGACAAGCGGGGCTTTAGGGGTTAAACACTATTTATTTACTTTTTTTCCAAAAATTCATTATAAGAGATTTGAAATGTTTATAACTTATAGAAGATATGTGATTACATGTTTGGAAAAAAAATGTAGCCACAAAATAAACCATACAAATTCAAGTATTTTGAAGTTTAACCACAAAGTCATAGGGGCTGTCATTTCAAGGTTATCCTTAGAAGGATGTTGTGGACCTCATCAAAGGTCCAATAAATGACTTTACTACTAATTTTAAAAATTCAAAGAATGCACCTATTAATCTAGTAATCAAAGTATTTTGGTGACTACTACTTTGATCATGGGGGCTATATCCTTCTAAAGTAAAAGTTAGTTATTTAATATAGTTGTGATTCCTACTTAAATGTGATTGCTACCAAACTTTTTACATTAAGTATGTGATTTTGAACATGAGGACCTAGGTTGATTTTTGATATTTCCATAATCAATACTTTCTAAACTGCTAAGGAGATACAATCATTTACTGAGCAAGGGTGCAATTGCTCTAAGTTGCATGATTCTTTAAAAGTATAGTTGATGTGAAATTTGAGCAAGTCAATTTAAGCAAGCCAATTTGAGCATGTGCCATAGTCATCAAAGACTTTGATATCCACAATAGAAAGCATAAATAGTTGTGACAATAACTACCAACTTAAACTAGTAAGAAAGTTGAGACTAAAAGTGTCCATAAATGATTTTCAAAAAAATTGTAAAAACAAATAATGCACCTATTCATTCAGAATTTGATGATTTTTGGCTCATGACCTTGTTGAGAGGGCCATGTCCTTTTACAATCCATAGATCACTAAGATGGTGTTTTGAGATTGAGAGACAAAGAGAATGTGGCTTCATCTTCTTCTTTATAAATTTTTTTCACCTCTATAAGATCTAATGATTCCATTCACCTAACCATGAGCCATCTTTCCTATTTTGAAGATTAAAAGCATGTGCACCAATAATCACTTGGGGCTTTCAATAATTGCCAAACTTGGATGACAAATCCTTTGGGCCCCCTCAAAATATTTTCATTACACTCAATTCTAGTGAGTCAAGCAATAGTTCTTGAAATCACTATTCATCCTAAGTTTAATAAGCTTTATCCTCTATTCCACTTAGTGATCAACTAATTGCCTACTGTTTATGCAGTATTTTTGATAAGCAAGGGGGGATAATCAAGGCTAGTGTTTTTTTATTTATTTTTTATGAGGTGTCAAAGTGGTGATAGAAAATGTTATAGTAGTGCTCCAAATTTCAACATTCATCGACATATTGGATAGAAAATATCACATTAACACATATCACATATCCATAATTCTATTTTCATTAACAATCTGGAAGTTTCATCCAATATATATATTTTTTAATTTACAATTTTTGGGCGAAATACTTCATGATTTGTTGTCATCTTTTTAACCTATTTTTTTTTTTTTCTGGTGCAATCTGGCATTATTTCGCCTTAAAAATAGATCTCAATTTTTGAGCGCGTCAAATTTGGCGAGGGGCGGTGCACATGGTCTACGCTTACTGAAAACGCGCTCTCTTGTAGCGGAACCCGTCTCCAAGTCGACCCCGTAGGCAATCGCCCGGTCGGTGCCTGCCGCTCCCTCCCCTTCAGAAATTCACGCACTTGACGATACCCAGATTCAGCGCAATCTGCGGCCCCAAAGATCCCCTCCGCCTAACAAGGCGGCACTCCCACGTCGTGTCAATCCAATCGGCTTCCACTCATCTTTCTATAAACTCTCCCAAATCCCCGATCTCTCTCCACATTGCCTTGCATTACACTTCCCTGCTTTCTTGCACTTCTGTCTTTGATCGTTCTTGTGGGTGGTAGAACCGGCTTTCGCAGTAATGGGTCACAGCTCCGATTCGGAGGGCTCCGACAACGAGAAGAAGCACTCCAAGAAGGACAAGAAGGACAAGCACGACAAGCACGACAAGGAAGGCAAGCACAAGGAGGATAAGCACAAAGAGGACAAGCACAAGGAGGACAAGCACAAGCATGAGTCTTCGGGACACTTGAGCAGCCACCTCTCGGGGATCATTCCGGGACACGAGCAGTACGGCGGAAAGCTCAAGAAGGAAGATGTAAGACCTGCATTCTCTATGCAATCTCTATGCTGCACGTCATTGCTTGAAGGGGTCCTTGTGTTTTGCATCGTTTTGTTTGGGAATCGACGGGGATTTGCAATGGCAGTGTTTGGATGGAAAATGCCAGAATTCTGATGTTTTTTGAGGGTGGAGGATGCAATCTAAGGGGTTTTCGTTGAATGGGCGTGACAAAATGTTGAAATTGGGTAATGGATCTGACAGTGAATGTGAATCCATTTGGCTGGTCTTCCAGGTTCAGAATCTGAAGCATCGAACGGACATTTCGGAGGAAGAGCGCGAGCATCGTCGCAAGGTGATGATGGCCGAAGTGGCCGCCGGTGTGGCGGGCACTGGCGTCCTGGGCTTTGCTGGCTACCAGGCGTACCAGCACTTCAGCAGCAAGGATGAGGACAAGGCGCATGTGCAGCACAAGGAGGCTTGAAAGCAATGGCGCTGCAGTTCGGCTGGAAGTTAGCTGACTCTGGTTTGTAGTTTTTGTAAAGAGGGGTTGTATGTCTTAAGGAAGTGCGGGTTCAGCCAGTCGATGGTATGGCCGGGGCAGTAGATCAGTCATGGTTTGCAAGTGGAGACGATTTTGTACAGCTGTCACCACTGGTCTTTGTGACCGTGATTAATGCTAATTGCTTGTCGCAATTTGGATATTGGACTCTCTCGTTTGTTTGTTTGGTGTGTGAAACTTGTCTGTCTTTGTGGAATGCGCTGTAAGGGAATTTTACTGAGGATTCTGAACTTACCGACACACCGATGCTAACTCTGCAGTAGAGGACGCATTTTATGTTACTTACTTCGAAGAGACGTATCTCGTGAGTTTTGGAAGATTTGTAGAACTGGGAAGAGTCAAAGCTGTTGATAGCCACTTTCTATCACTTTGTATGAATTTGTTATGCAATTCAAAGTGGAAGGCCGGTCAGTCGACTATTGTTGAAGGTACAGTGGACACCTCCATTTCCAATCAAAGACATCAGTGGCTATGGATATTTTGCTGAAACATGCTTTCGCCACTTGCTTGCATTGTGCTGAACTGATTTTTTGAAGCGTAACGAAGGCAATTCGAGAGTAAATTGTCAGAAAAGAGTTCGAGGTGCGTGCACCTAGAAGAGTAAATGTTTGGGGCGAGAGAGCTTGTAGACTAGGTTACTGTACATTGCTATCTTATCATCACTTACTCATCGAAAAATTGGCACTTGCTAGTATTTCCAATTGCTGGGCAGTGGTATTTGTGTACGTAATATGTGAACGTGTCGATTGTTTACCTCTGACCTCAGCGTATGCGGTGAAAACAGAATTTAGTTGCTAAAATCTATCGAAGATTTTACCGTTGCTCATCAAATGCAGAAGTTCCAACATTAGCGGTAGTCACACCTTCTTCCCCAGGCAGGTGGAGAATGGAGAATGACAAGTTCATGAGGATTTGGAGGAACCAATGGGGAGCCGCGGTGGATGAAGAAGGTGTGACACCCCCCAAAGTTGTTTGGAGAACAAGAGTGGAGAATCGGAGACCAACATTTGACGTGGAGCGTAGGATGAACATGAAGATGGTGTACAACGCAAGATGGAGAATATACTTAAATGAACAAGTCTTCACCACTCCCATTATTCACCTCCGGAGGTGAAGACTAGGAGTGCGGAAGATATAACTAGTTAAGAATATTCTAGCGTGGAGGGCCAACATGAAGCCAACCTAAAACCGCCACATCTCCGTTCTCCATTCTCCAAGTGCGGAGTGAAGAAGGTGTGACTACCCCTATTTATTCAACTTCATCTTTGTGAAACAATGTTGTGTGAAAAAGTTTACCCTCATGTTCTGATCAAAGAGCCACGTAAGGTGGACGATACTCAAGGCCTGGTCCTATTCCCTACACTGGTCCCCTATTTGCAGCAACTCATCGTGCTCTTGTTGGACTTCCTAAATACGGAGTACTTGTGTACGCATGATGTACAATCGGGTACTGAAAGCTTACGAACTGCGTTTTGGAGCGATTCAAAAATTTGTACATGATATAGAATAGAATTGATTTTTATTTTCTTTCATAATTATCACTCAATTCTTACTCAATCCCAATCAAGCATATCAAATATCAGTTTCAGGAAAGCAGAATTCCATTTCTAATGAATTTTTAAAGTCAATTTTTTGTGATTTTACATGATATTTTAGTGAATACAATTGGTGGTGAATTTTTTTAATTTGATTGCATGGATATGTAAGGAACATCCATATGCAAATCTTTCATATTAAAAAACACCCCCTCGAGTAACAAAAAGATGACCAATGAAGAGTTCACTGAAAAGTGTCCTATGACCAAACTTTGAAGAAATGGATATCTCTATATTTTAACCCCTAAAATCCCGAGGGTGTTTTCTGCCAAAAAACACTCAAAACTACCACTTTTGTTGTATTCACTTAAGGAAACCAATTTTTATTTTTATTTTTTAAATTTAACCATAGGATCTTGTACTTAACTTTTCTGAGATCATGTAGTGAAAATTTCATCAAGTTTGACTGTACAGATTGGAAAATATTAGTATTCAAAGTTGAACAAAAAGTTTTTTTTCAAGAAGATGCTTAAATTGCCCGAAAAACTAAGATTGTCCATAACTTTCTCATCCCTAGTCCAAATAGAATGAATCAAAGCTTCACGTATAGGTAAGAACATAATCTTTCAGGAAAAAAATTCAAAAAAAATTATTTTGACTTTTTGTAATTTTCTTGGGCTGCCCGCCAATCTCCATTTCTTGCTCATTGTGCCATAACTTTTTCATCTGGCATCCGATTGAAACAAAAATTATATATCCACAAAGCTCTTGAAAAGCTTCAGAACCTCAAAAAATCTCAAAAAAATTCACTTCAAACTAAGACAACATGAACCTACCCGGACCCAAATTATTCCCTGAGGGGACAAGCGGGGGTTTAGGGATTAACTTGATTTTGGCAAAGTAATTGTACCATCATGTTTAAATGTACAAAATTAGTTACTACATGAAGTCCAAATAGAAAAAATCTAATTACAATAAACAGATATCTATTTTACAAAATTTGGATAGGATCACCTGATCACCCCAACATTAAAATCTCTATAGATAAAATTTTGAAGCTTTTTTGGAGATGCTTGTTGAAGGAAAGATGTGCATATAGATGTTTCTTACAAATCTATGCAATAAAAATTTAAAAATTCATCACCAATGATTTTCAATCAGTGATGATGTAAAATCACAAATTTTAAATGAAACAATTCACCGAAAATGGAGTTTTGGTTTTTTGAAACTAAAATTTGGGTATAGTTGATCCGGATTGCATAAGGATGCAACAATAATTATGCTTACAAAAAAATATATCAATTATAATGCACATTGTAAAAAAAATTTAAATGGCTCCAAAATGGAGTTTGTAAACTTTCAAAATTTTGGTAACTACACCTAAAATTGCATGAATAAGCTCTGTAACCAATATGCTCTACAAAATGAACAAGTTTTGGCACATTGGTGAAGGAGTATGAATCAAAATGAAAGTGGTTCCATAGTTTTTGAACCCATAGTGAATTAGTTACAAATTTTCAAAGATACTGTAAATTGTTGATAATGCATCTAGGGACCCCAAGAGTGCCACAATAGTGTCGTCTACCTTAGATCTCACAGTTATGAAGTAGACATGTACCTGTCAAACAATCATCCTCACAAATGATGATCACGGTAATATAATCCAAATATATAATGCTTCTTATGGGGATGCTTCTGAACTTTTTGAGACATTAACCCTTGAACAACGCGGGGGTCTCTGTGGAAATCATCTGTTTTAATCTGTTTTAATACCATGTGCATTTTTGGAATTAAAAAATGAAAAAACACTCGTTGGAAGTCAAGCTACTGTAGAAAAAGACCTTCCGTTTTCCCACAAAATTTGGAAGATGAATAGTTGCACTTCTGTCCTACACAACAAGATTCTCTATCATTCATCGACCAGAAAATGGCCGTGTCGTCTTCTATGGGTTAACAGACATCCCAAATACATCATCTCAAATCAGTGACATCGATCAAACTCTCACAAAGTGTAAACTGAAATCCACACGTTATCAAGATAATACAAAATTACATGAGCAATCGTTCGCATTTAGCTACCGTTGAGTGCATACGGACGTTGCCAGCCAAGTGTGACAAAGAACACACAACCTCAACCAGGGCCGACCTTGGGAATGTCATAATGCTCACTAAGATTAGCTAGATACTGATTAAACTCCTCTACTCTCTGTCGATGACTCTTGGTGGCCACCTTCGTCAGGCGACGGGCTTCCAATTTCGCTTTCTGCTCGTGGTATCTCTTTTCCGCCGGCGTCCTGTGGTCCTCTGCAGCCTGATGTCTCTCACCTCCTTCGTCATCTTTGTTAGGAACGGGATCTGCTTCAGACGAGCGCGTGTCCGAGTTGTTACTTTCCTGTTCAGCAGACTCTTCCTGCCCTTTCAACATCAGAAGCTGCTCTTGCGCCTCTCTCTGACGCTTCTTTTTCTTCTTCATTCCCCCGGCCCTCACATCTAAAGCCGTGCCTTTCAGCTTCAGCTTCCCTCCAACCACATTGGAGAACGACATTGTTGATTCTCGCTCTGCCTGATGGAAATCGCAACGAGTTAGCTTTAGAGCATAACGGTCACTACTCATGAAATCCAAACCTAACTATTTCATCACTTGTGTGGACGAGAGTAAAATAGAGGGACCTCGTGCAGACCCAGCACTCTACAAGGTATGGAAGACAACAAAGCCCTACCGGATGTATAAAGGACCTTCGGGTATCTGGCAAAACCAAAGGTCATTGAGATCAACCCTAAGGAAGCTTTCCTTTATTTGTAATTTTTTTATTAGAACCTACACTGGACAGTCTACCCCGTAGGAACTTCATGGGTGGGGGAAGAAACTCAATAGTAGTACGCTAAGTATCCTCCTCACATACATTTCATAACCCTCGATATCTTCTGTAACACAGAAACACAATGGACCTTACATATACACTCGCACACTATCAAACCGCCGCAGTAAAAAGAATTCTCTACCATCGAAAGGTTCCACGTTAAGGCATAATCTAAACAGTCAACATGAGCCCCGCAAAAAATACACAACGCAGAGACCTTGTCGGTAGCCAGTCTTTTAAAACGTCGTTGCAAACACTAACTGGAGCTAAGCACACTACATATTCCAACAGATAAAATCATCTCGCCCATCAAACCCTTGCAATAAATGTAAAAAGGCTTCTAAAGATTCAGCTAAGTAACCCTAAAGCAAAGACAACGCAACATGCCGCATCCTCATCAATCCCAAACCCTCGCTCACATTACCATCACTCTAAACTTCTTTACCAAGTATTCTAAAGTTCCACATTAGGGCAACATCCAAGCAACCATCCCGTTTATCGACCCTACCGATATTCAGACTTCTAAAACCAAGGACCAAAAACACTTTACGAACCTAACGTAGCTCCACACTCCAACAGCTTAAATTCTCTCGCACACCAAACCCTTGTGATAATTGAAAGCCGATCGTACACGACATTCAGTTAACCTAAAGCCAAGAAAACGCAACATCCAAACCAGCGCTCACATTAGCAACACTCTAGATCCTCTCCGAAGTACTAAGTCCACGAACTGAATCGTTTCCTAAGAAAACTAGAAACTAGAGCACACAAACCCTAAATGGAATCCATACGTGCGATCGTTCTAAAAGACATGGAATGGAATGGCACATGCATAAGAGATATACATAAAGCGAAGACGAGTTTTCAAAGGAGTGCAAGCGTACCTACACAGACCGACAGATCGTAGAGCGTCTACGACGATTTGGCACAACAGCAACAGCGCCAAGGCGAGAGCGAGCAGGGGTACGAAGCTCTTCCTGGGATGGAAGAAGATGATGTTGGGTCCTTCGGCCGTGCGGGTACCTAATACCGTGGGAGATCCTTTCGCGGGAGCGTCGTCCCAATGGATGAATTTGTCAAATGGATGAATTCGTTTCTTTTTATGTGCAGCACAGCATGTCTTCGGTGCAATCACTGTACGGAGTATATAAGTAGGGTTTGGAAGAAAGTGAAAGTAAAACTTTTAATTTTTAATTTTTCATTGGTGAGAGCGAAGTCCAAAGAGGGGGGGCAATTTATTTCCAGATATTCCAGTGAGTGAGGGCATAAGGTGAAAACATGCAACTACCTCAAAATAAGCAATTCACCATAGTTGGAGACACCTTTTTCAAGAAAAAAAGCATTTTTGAGGTATTAGCAATTGAGAATCATGAATTTTATTTTATTTTTAAATTAGGAGTTTTGGATAAGATATGTAATTACTATGAATTTTCAAAGTAGAAGCTCCCTAAAGAATCGACAATCAATTAATCGCAATTAAGTATGAGAATGGTTTAATTGCAATTGAGGTGACATTTTCAATAGAAGTTTGAAGGGATTTGTGCCTTTGTGTGTACAATTTGCAATGTGGTAGGAATCTAAGTGGACATACATCTGTAAATCTATGACCAATTCTAAGTATGAGCAAGCAGGTGCAATGGTTATTGTAACTCTTTCTTGGGTTCTCACTCATATGCAAAGTGTTTCTAAATTTTTTGCAACTACAATGTTATTCTTGCTTTTGAATTGTTTCAGTTATTTTCTAGTCATTGTTGATGGTATACATAGTTGTTACATTGTTGTTATTGTTATATAAAAGTTGCATTTTCATTGTTCAATGTATAAAGAATGACCTTGGAATGAGTTCATCCCACTTTCATGATTAGAAAACAAATGCTATTATTGAAAGTCAAAGTAACAACATGTGCTAGAACTCAATTGTTATTGAGGATTGACCAAAAAATGAATGTGAGCATCCTAAGTAGCATGCAAAAACAACTAGGAAAAGACTATAGAATGTTTTCTCATAGTTTGTTATAGAAAAAATTGGAGGTAAAAAAATTAAAAAATATCTAAGTTATAAAAAATAAAAAACCTTCATCAACATCCAATACAACTACCATGCCCCCCTACCCATATAATTTTTTATGTACATTGTAGTTGTTTTTGGGTGCAACTACTTTTCAACTTCCACATAGGATGGCATATAGTAGCGGGAATGTTGTATAGACATGATACTATGGAAGTGAATGCCTCAACATCAAACACATTGGCAAAACTTGTTGATGAACTTTCAACTAAACCAACAAATGAGAAACAAACCTTTGTCCTTTACAACTACACTTTCAAGAATGACTATAATTCCCTCCATTAACACCAATTGCACATGTCTTCTATAACTCAAAAATAGTCATAAATATATATATATATATATATATATATATATATATATATATATTTAAGCTCATTTTCTTCTAGTGAAATGAAAGTTTTGTAATTATTGACGGGAATAGTCCAAGGTTGCCTTTTGTCAAATTTTTGGTCACTTGCAGGCCTGAGGCATAAAAGACAAAATTTTGAATGGCCAAGGCATAGAAGATGGAAATTTGCAGGCTGAGGCATAAAAAATTCATCTACCTGCAAATTTCCATCTTCTATGCCTCGGCCTGCAGATGGAAATTCCATTGAGAACTTTTTTTTCAAATTATTTCTCCTCCCACTATTGCCATAATATAGCATTGCACCACTCCGATTGTAGTTTTGTAAAACAACATCCCATATTGCAATAATTAAATTTATTTTGCAAAAGCTTTGGAGATTGTTTTTTCTTGAAAATTAATTTTGGAAAGGACTCGTAGTTTGGTAAAAAGTGGTGACATGACAAAGGTGTGAAGTTCACACCAACAAAAGCAGTGCACATTAGGCAATGCAAGTACTTATCATGCAGGAACAGAAAGGCCCATCCAAGACAAACCATTTATCATAATTTCCAAGACACACCAAAATCCCAATTGTCATTCATTTCTATTCTAGCATTTCATTTTCAATAAATGTTTCTTATCTTATTTTGAGTGCTTAACCCTGAAATGCCCAAGGCCTTTTTGAACTTCTAGGAATTTGTTCTAAATTGAACAAAAAGCCAACTTTTTGATAAGTTGTATCATTTTTTTTGAATTGTAACCGTACAAATTCAAACTAGACATGTTAGAGATCACATAGGAAAAGAAAACACAACAATACCAATTATGGATTGAAAAATTATAACATTTAATCATGAAAGTGTTAAAACTACAAAAGTGACTTGAAGTCTTTCAATCTTCTTGACATGTCAAATCTAAAAAATT
The DNA here is from genome assembly GCA_951230915.1 of Antitrichia curtipendula. NCBI lineage: Eukaryota > Viridiplantae > Streptophyta > Bryopsida > Hypnales > Leucodontaceae > Antitrichia > Antitrichia curtipendula. The sequence continues at coordinate 43,424,477 of OX579633.1, forward strand.
GGTCACCAAAAAATATGAGGACAAAGGGCCTAACATGCATAACCCCAATCAATTTATGGCTTTCAAAATCTACTCTACAATTTTTTAAATGAATTTTTCATGTGAATTTTTCTCCAAGATCTAGTGTATTTGAGACTCATTTCCAAGAGCCATCAACCATACAAAAAGTCAAGATTGCAATGGACACCCTTGCACAACATCTGGAATAGAAAAATCATAATCAATCATTTTGAGAATCAGCTTTTTGATGCTAAAACTAAACTTCAAAAAAAATCTTTCAAAAATATAAACTACTAAAAATAGTAACTTGGTAAGGTTTTATTTAACTTCAAAGTTTCTGCGACACCACATTTCGGTGCCTCGGGCATTTAGGGGTTAAACAATATAACGATGGCGACGTGAGTTACTAATTAAACTTGAGCAATTTCTTGTCAAGATATAAAATCAGAGCAACCAGCACAAATGAGGCTCAAGCAAATGACAGTAAGAAACAAGGTGTCAATGCAATGTAAATTTTCATTCTTTGTTACGATTTGTAATAAAGAAGTGAACCGACTATTGATTATTGACTGAGAGAACGCATAAAGCGGTTGAAAGAAGCGAAGACACCAACAGCATTTGCCATGGCTGATGGTTCCTCACCGTCTCCGCTGTTCCCTCCACCTAAAAGCAACATCTGATTCAGACAGCCCAACAGAAACCACTCATTAGTTTCAGGAAAAAATTCATGTGACAACAAATGAATGCAGGCACGAATTAAAAATTCTGCTATATTTAGAATACAGCAGATTCTCAAGTCGTGCCTGAATTCAATCTAAATAACATGAGAAATCACACAATTATTGCATTCACTGGGTTTATATCATCTGAAGACAACCATCCTTGCTGATGAGTAGGAAACGATAAAACTTGAAGGGCAAAAATGTCTCGAGCAACAAAGTAGATTAGCAGAGAAGCATAGATGAAAGGTTCAGACAGAATCCATACATCAATATCATCCAAAGTGGGCCGACTTGGTTGCTCCTTCGCCAGTACTAGGCGTCCAGGTTGCTTACTATCATCTACAAATATCTGCCATAGACTGGATGTACAAGGTACAAATATTAGCTAATCACCAACACTAACCAGACATTCCACATGACTTAATGCTACCCAAACACAAATAAACAGGAAAGATAAGTAGTAAAATAAGATCAGCAATCCAGACTAATAAATTACTGACAGGGACCCAGGGAATACGTTTTCCAGGGTTCCTGTGATATAGCAATTGTAGAAGGAACTAGTCTCTACTAGATCTGAGGGGTGTGCACTTCAGCAAAAAAAGTATGCATAATGCCACAGTATCAAGAAGCTGTAAGAAAGTTCACCAAGGAGGGCCACCACATACCCTGGATAATGCCTAAAGATAGTTGCATCTTGTCGAGGACGTACTGAATAAACTGTAGTAAATTTACTGCATGCCAAGAGGGAAACGAATTGTTGAATGGAAGATGGTAAAATATTCAACTGGAGTATTAGTATAGGCTAGAAGAAAATTGTCCACAAGTAATCACTTCCTGAGGGAAAATTTCAAACATTGCTGAAACTAATAAAAGAAGCGGATGATAAAATACTGTAGAACATGAGAAAAAAATAAGCCTCAGAGAAGGCAAGCTTTAACAAAACAACCACAAGAGATGAACCAATTTAAGCAGGTCTGTCTTGCCGAAGCAATCGCAGCGAAGTAGGCATGAGGAATTAGAAATTTACCTGAGAAGACGTTGTCGCATTCGCCTAACATTGAGACCAACTCCGACATCTCCACTGGTCAGTCGTGGATTCAACATCACCATCGCCCTAGCCTGTCAATCCAACCCCAGTGCTTCAGTACAATCGTTTGTACAACTGCCGTTACATTTAATTCACAATCTGTCACTGGATAATGAGCAGTGAACTTACAGGAGTGTCATCGTCCCCCGCAAGAACGTCATTAATACGCTCAACATCAGGTAGACCTTGATGATCCGGAGTCAACAATACCACAACTTCATCTTCACTGGAAACAGGCCTTCGATCGTTCAGACTGCAATTTGTTAACGGTCGGCATGAGTTTTAATTTATTCCTATTTTTATCGTAAACTAAACAAGCTTCAGAATCGCAGTACACAGAGAGACACAGACCTCAATGCAGTGTTCACAGTCCTTCACATGATAAACAAAAATTGAATGAGAAAATTACAGGATATCAAAGAGGATGAGAAACGAACCTGCCAAAAGTATATGGAACATCTTTCCACTGGTACTTCACAAAAGCAGCAACGCCAGCATCTGGGAAGATTGCTTTAACTCGCTGTGCAAAGATTGCACGGAAACAAGATACGAGTATTCAGGAAACAGTTGTGGCGATAAACGAACAGAACTCCATCATTATGACGCGCAACGGTATCGAGTTTAAATGCAAAGGATACTGCTATAAGAATAACTTCATCTTGAATCTTTACGCGCAGTACAAAGTAAGAAACTTAATCGACACTAACGAGTTTCTATATATCAGCAAGTAGATGCAGCTACGAACACCGTGCATTTCAGGTATTTGCCTGACGGCTTTTACATACAACTGCACCAGCGAAGCTAGTGAATAAGCACAAGAATGTGACACAAAGATAGGATTTTAAGTGTGAACAACAACCTGACCTCCCAAGGTTTCTTGCAAGGTGTCTAGAAATAATCTAGAGAGGTCCCAGACTCGTTGTTGGGCGCCATCTTCATTAAGATTTTCCAGCTCAGGTACTAGCAATTCTGCCTGCCCCAGTGAAACCCCAACCATTAACACATTTTGTTATTGGTAATTTTAAGTATCTCGTTCATCACATATCACATGTTGATACATGCAAAGTCCTGACACATGGTTGCTTGCATACCGAGAACAATAAACCTGTAACCGCAAGAAACTACCTCGATCTACTTAGCAGAATTACAAATTATCGCGTACCAGTGGCATCCAAGATCGTCAATAAAGTTGCAAGGGGCCATTAGTAAGGATGCCCAAACAACAATTGATCCTACTGTCAACAGTAAGATGTGAGTAGATTCTTACTAAAACTCGTGTTCCACCAGATTTGATGTACAATCCAGTAGCCTCGCCAGCGTGAATCATAGCAGTCTCTAGATTTTGTGGCAATATCCTGTTTCAATTGCAGACATCGTCAGAAGTCAGGACTCCTAATTCTTTGCCACAAAACTCCGCTAAAAGATGTAAGTACTGTGAGTAGGCGAAAGATAGGTATACACCTAATCAGATCAGGAAAAAATCGATCTCTATAATTGCCTCATGCACTCCCGAATCTAAAGAGAAATCGTGCTTCAAGCCTAACTAGACTACTAAAAATCACCGACAATGCATACACGAAAATTTACCTTGAGAACTTCACTCACCAGTGGTCCAACCAATAGTTTTACTATTTCAATAAAAGACTCTAAATCACTTCACATCGCAACACACATTTCTCGTCTTACGGTACCTAGCCTAAAGAAGTGAAAATTCAACGTGAAAAAATTAAAAGATAGTTACACGAAACAATCGATGTCTGCAATTGTCTGACGCATTCTATAGAGAAATCGTGATTCCAGCCTAAATTACACTTACTAAAAATCAACGAGACTACCTATTGGAAGATTTACCTTGAAAACTTATTCACCATTGGCTTTTCAAAAATCCACACTCCAATTGATAAGAGAATTTTAGCAAACAGATTTATCGTCGAACAGTATCGAGCCTTTAGAAAGAAGTGAAAAATTCAGTGAGCACATACTGATCAGCGCTATCTTCCTCCATTTCGTCTCCTCCATCCTCCACCAAGCTCTCATCCGCGGAATCCTGACTGAACTGCTGGAACTTGGCAAACCGTTTGAAACATACGCCCCGTGCCTGCTTCCTACTCCCCACAGACAGTCGTTCCGCACCTGCAGCACTTGAAACATTGATGAAATTCAAAGCACCTGGTCGCGGAGGGGCCAGCGAAGAGTAGGGGAATAATGAATTTCTGGAAACCAAGGCGCGATGGAGTGCCGTCGTTCCGGTCGTGGAAGCCATCGCCATCGCCATCGCCATGGCTGTGAAGTTGCGAGCTCAAGCGGCGGGATTGCAGCAAGCCTTTGGCAGAGAGAAGATAGAAACATGGTTAGAAACATGGATAGAAGCGGTTCTCATTCGGGTTTCGATATTGATCCAGCTCGGATGGTTCTCATCCGGATATAGGGTTTAGACCTATCCTTTTTCTAACCCCTAAGTGCTCAACCTAATAGATAGTAGGATTACTATTTGAAAAATTGTAATAATAAATAATTGAGAATTCTCCAACATATTTTTTTAGTATTCAATGTGAATTGGATATAGAGGAACTTTGAAAACAAAATGATAAATTTTATATTAAAATTGATTATAAATTGAATATTATTTATTTTCACAATGCTTATTTTTGCTATGATTTCTTGACCTCGCAAAGTGGGCATATTTTGACTTGTATTTTTGTTACTTTAATGGCATGAATGAGGAAAAAAAGGCAATTTCATCAACAATGGATTGGAATTTTGTGGGCATTTTCACCACAAGGGCAATTTCACTACATGAGCATTTTATACTAAAAAAAAATTTAATCTACACCGGATTGGAATTTTGAGGGCATTTTTACCACAAGGGCAATTCCACTACATGAACATTTTCATTCCAAGGGCAATTTCATCAACAATGGATTGGAATTTTGAAGACAATTTCACCATGAGAATTGTCACATTTTGTGCTTGGGGATCATGGCTGAGAATTGTCCAAAGAATTGACTTGGAAGAGGATTTGTTTGGTTGACATCGGTTGGATGATTGCAGCTCGCGGTCAAGGATCACCAAAGATTCTGAGGGTCATGTAGGCGCATGCAATCTCTCAGTTTTATTTTGAATTATGCAGACATACCTATACGTTTCTTATCACAAGTGTGGTTACATATATACTGCAATGGCACGGTATTTTCATCTTGGAATCTTGCAAAGTTGGTTCAAATTCGAACGAACTCAGACCGGTTGTTAGCATATTTTGGTGTTGCCAATAGCAAGTTCGTGTCTTTATTGGATATAATCGTTGATGATCTTATGACCTCTGATGATTCGTAGGTTCTTGTGTATGAGTTCATAGAGAACCGCAACTTGCACGATCTTCTTAAAGACTACCAACGGGTTTTTTATGTTTTAATTGTAGCTTCAACAACTTACATTGCTTGAAGTCTAATTATGAATTTGCATATGGTATCATCGTTGGTTGTAGGTGTCAGGAAAGGAAGGGAACTGAATTGGCAAAAACGCCTAGAGATTGCTGTTGGCGTCGCCCAGGGATTAGATTACCTTCATTCCTTTGCGATAAGTTCGTCCAGTACTGTACAGTGTCAATCTAAGTCTAAGTATAACGTGAATTTCCTTGGGCTTGTTGTGAAATTCTGTTCATGTTGTCGAGAACCTGAGCTGGTTTAGGGCTTAGGGTTTGGGATTTTAATCAATTATTAATCTGTGATTTCTCTGTTAGGACCCTCCCGTCATTCACAGAGACATCAAACCCAGCAACATTCTCCTTGATGCTGATTTCATTTCCAAAGTGGCCGACTTCGGCATTTCCAAGGAACCGCTGGACTTTGACACTCATATTTCCACAAGGCCTGCTGGCACTGCTGGGTAAGCACACAACTCGATAATAACTCGGTACCATGCCAGAGTCGTTATTGATCATGATTACTGTTTACGTATTAACACCATCACACAACCTGTTGAGTACAAATCCTCTTTGATGAACCTAAAATTTTCTTCATTTTGTCGAGTGCCCTAAACCCCAAAATCCTAAACTGGGAATGAGCTTCAGTTTTCAACATTCCTATTCTACTAGTATTGTTTGTATGTAGTTGTTGGTAGACAAATTTGTTAAAAGGGCAGTTTCAAAGCGCCCAAATTGTGACATTCCAGTGCATAGAGCTTTATGAACTAGGATGGGTATAGATGTGAGGCTCCAGACAACTGCAAATTTCTTGATGTTTCTTGAGGAAATAACTGGTATTGACTATTTCTGACATTGAGTATTGCAGGTATTTGGATCCTAATACTTCTTGAGGCGGCAGTTGACGACTGCAAGTGACGTGTATGCATTTGGGGCGTGCTTATTGGAGTTAATCACTGGTCAACAGTCGATCGACCATATGCGATTGGAAAAGTACAATTTGGTCGAGTTGGTAAGTTTACATACATACCACACTACCTCAATAATTGCCGAGCTTCAGAACTGATATCACAAGTACTTTAAGCTAGTGCCCGGGAGAAATTCACAATGTCCATCTATGGAATTTTGAAGAATTCCGTAGGTGATGTGCAATGATGATAGAATAGGATACACTAGGAACGGAAATTAGATGCAACAGGACATATGTCAAATTTTTATGTACACAATAAGACATTTGTCCAATTTCCGTCATTGTTGTTACTGCAAAACACATACAATCATGTATAAAAATTAATTTGTGTTCATCATAGTAATTATTAAAGAAAAGCCTCATGTTTTGTGCCGTGCTAAATGTATGTTTTTCACCTATCCCAGCTAATTTGGGGCCTCTAATTGCATATATGTATTCAACATTTTCGAATTTTTTTCATGTGTGGCAAATAAAAAAAGATTATATTTTTTTCCAAGGATAAGTTCAGCATGCATGGTCCACTTTGTGGGACAGGTTTAACATCTTATAGTCACTATGGCTTGTTGCTCCATGACACCATGATATGCATTTATTACACGGCAACTTGTGTAATTTATCACATGCAATCTAAACTTGCCAGTGCTATGAGAGCACTTTGTAGGGCTTCTATTGCTTGCTCATGCAAACTACATGCTTTGATATTAACTCAATATCGTGAGTCACTGCAATTTTGATTCAAGTCGTCAAGTGTGGTGAGGCTTTTGAGTGGAACATCACATGCATACTCTTAGTTGGAATTGTCATAAAATCTTAAAACTTAGGAGATATAAAATTCCTACAATAGTCAAATATGTTTCCATGGTCTAGAGAGAATCAATTGAATCAATTTTTGCTCCAAAACAACCAAAAATACGATACAATATATAAAGTAATGCTCACCACACAATCTTAATGATTTACAAATGAACTTCAAATACACTAGATCTTGGAGAAAAAATCACACTAGAAATTCATTTAGAAAACTGTAGAGCAGATTTTGAGAAGAAATAAATTGATTGGGATTATGCATGTTAGGCCATTCAACCTCATATTTTTTTGTGACTAATTTTTTATATTTGACAAGCAAAAAGAAAGTTGAAAAGATTCTCATAGTTTTAACTCCCTCATAATCAAACATTATAATCTTTAAATTATATATATATATATATATATAATTTTTCTTTCTTGTGTAGTCTCTAATATGTCTAGTCTTGATTTGGTTGTTTGTTGTGTTTGCTACTTTTTTGACAGCAAAGATTAATTCACTTGATTTCCATCAAACCAAAGATCTTCTTGTAATTGCCTCTGATGATGATTTTATACGTCTTTATGATACTGCTATTGCCTCGTAAGTTCTCTCTTTTTCGTCCATTGGAAGAAGCTATTCTCATGTTATTTTCTTCTCGTTTTTTTCTTCATACACTGATATCACTTGTAGTTATACATTCTAATATTTTGTTGATCACTAGATGAGATTGCTAGTAAAATTTATAGATTGTGTTTGCTTATGCTATTAGATGTAGATGCAAGGGGGACTCATCAAATATAAGTACTAAATAAATAATAAGATAGTTCAAATTATGCAATTATACACCTTCTTTGTTCTATAAGGTTTAATGAATTTTTCTACGAGTGCAATACATTTGCAATTTGCTTCAATATATGATTTTGTAGGTGATTTTCTAAGGCCCACACGTCTTGTTGTTACTTTAATGGCATGAATGAGGAAAAAAGGCAATTTCATCAACAATGGATTGGAATTTTGTGGGCATTTTCACCACAAGGGCAATTTCACTACATGAGCATTTTCATACCAAAAAAAATTTAATCTACACCGGATTGGAATTTTGAGGGCATTTTTACCACAAGGGCAATTCCACTACATGGACATTTTCATTCCAAGGGCAATTTCATCAACAATGGATTGGAATTTTGAAGACATTTTTACCATGAGGGCAATTCCACTACATGGGAATTCACCTGGCTTACCTTCCTACACCTCTTATGCCACGGCCCGCCATTTATCCACCACTGAAAATTTCACAAGTTGCCCGCAATGAGGTGCTAATTTATTCCAAGAGGGCCAACCACCAGTTCATGTACCCCCTCCTAATCTGAATGTCATCTTCCTCTATAGATGGATTGTGAATAGGTATATTTTCAAGTGGTTTCAAATTTTCAAAAAATTATAATTATTTTCACTTTCTTAGATATATCAATACCTTCTTATAGTGTGGATGAGTTAAAGTATGGAAATTTGAAAATAGGTTGGAGTTCAAAAATGATATTTTTTGAGGTGATGTTAGCTAAGGGAAGTTGGAAAGAAAGGTGCGATAGCGTTGTTGTAATGTAGATAAGTACATTATATAGAATGTGTGCTAATTTTTATTTTAAAGAGATTCTATAATTTGAAGGTCGAAACTTATTGGTGACGTTTCCAGTGACTTTATGGTGATGCTCCTAATGGCTTCAAGGTGACGCTTGTTGCTAATAGAGTTGTTGAAAAGACAAAAGCCTTAGACATGTTTTATCAATTTGGAGTATTCTTTTGAGTTCATTTAGAATTTATGCGTGGATTTAGAGTTCAACTCTAGAATGTCAAATTGAAAGATTTTTATGGAGTTGCAAGATCCAAAATCTCAACCAAAGGCTGAACTAGAGCTTTTTTTGTCATAGTTGCTAGTTCAACCATTTAAGCTGACGATTTTCGTATCAATGTCAATTTATTTGCAAGATGAAGCTGGACCTTTTCGTCCGTTAAAGAAACTTTGTGTAGAACAACATTGGCATGATAATCTCTAGAGAGATGTTCGTGCTTTGGTGATCCTACTCTGAGTTGAGTGTATTGAAACGGCCACCTAAAAAGTGGCATTTGAAAGAAGTTATGAGGACTTGAACGACGACCAATATTATTGTATGGTAAGGCCAATCAAAGGAAGCACTGGCCACCAACGTTGGTTAAAAAGGCCAGTGAATCCTTTAACAAAGATCAAACGTGCAAATTATGTTGCAAATATTATCAAATGCATCTTCAAGTTCTTACAGATGGAATAGCGTTCTTCTTCAACTTCAATTTTTACCTCTATTTGATTATGGTTGAAATTTTATAGTTAATTAAAAAAATTTATCCCTTATTTGTTTATTAAGAACTGAAAGTTTAGGAAATAAAGATAGTTTACCTCCTAGTTTGGATCTTGGAGGCTTTTTTTGCCTTGAAAGATGAATAGGAATTTACCTTTAAGATTTTTCTTGGACCAATGGGTATTTGGAGGCCCATGTGATGTGTGCATGAGCTTATTCCACCTACCTTAAGGGTCTAAAGGTTTAGGTAGGCATCTTCTTTCTTCCTTCTAGTCAGGGTTTGGGTGTAGTGCAAGAGGGAGATGTATATGTTGGGTTTAGAATGCCGAAAATTCAAGCGGTCACTATTTTTGATGTACAAATTATTTTGAAATGAAATTTTGGGATTTGTTCTTCTTCTCATTTCCGTTTCAAATAGGCATTTCTTGTGTAATTTGAAGTTGGGTGCAAAAAGTTACAAGCATGTAAGTGGAATAGAATCTATTGTCATCCGATAAAGAGGAGTAGAGATTCAAGTGGCCATCAAAGTTTGTAGTTTTTGCTCATGTCTTTGAAATTTTAGAGAGTTAGAGTGAATTTTCTTAGCTTTCTAGAAATTTATCACTCGAAGCAATTCAAGCTATTTTAACGAGGTCAAAACCAAGTTAAGTCTCGCTCCGGTACATCGGCGTGGCTAACTACTCAAACCTGCACAGTTTCCACTACACAAGTTAGAATACTCACCTTAATTGGAAACGCACTCGCTTCCTAACTAAGACACACACACTAAGGAGTCTCACCATGACTCACCCACGGGCCCCTATGCCTCAATTATCTTAAAGCATGGGTAGGAGCCAAAGGCTCCCGGCGTCACGCTTACCTTCGTGATGCTGCCCTTCGCACCACATACGGCGCTGACCTCCCTTCCTTGGAGTTGGTCTTCCAGCCCAACACCAACCCAACCGGGTTTTGTCCTTACTTGATGTGGGATCGCGACGCTCCCGTCGCGAACCCAATCCCCACCAAGTCCGTTTCCCATGGGGGCATTACATCCTCTCCCACTTAAAATACTTGATGTCCTCATCAAGGCACATCTATCGCATTCTCCCTTTACGCTAGTCCTCGCGAGGGTCACATGCACTTTTCTTCGGGATAGACCAACTCCCGGGTGCCATGTGCTCGTACTCGCATCTTGCTCTCTGGTTTAGTGCTTTCCTTCTTTTGTTTGCGCAATTACTTCTTGGTCATGCTAACGCTTGTTTCGATTAGATACTTGTTAGCTATAACTTAAGCTCCTATCAGTGTCTAATCCTTCCGATCCTGCATGCCACAAACAGGTAACAGACATTTTAGCCAGTAGGTAGAATGTGTTTCGAGATAACAACTTCCTGCCTTTGTTCACCCATAGGGACATGGTTGGTCAGCCATGCGTGTATCACTCCAAAGCATGCCTAGCTAGAGAATCCTCTAGTAGCTTGGCATCCACACCTTAGACTCGCCACATCTAAGCTCATCGCTCGTTCTTTCGAATGATTAATGAATCCCCTCAGCGGCGTCCATCTTCTAGATAGTCACTTCAGTTCACTTCTGAATTTATGACTCTCTCCCCACTTTTGGGACTGGGCATTTCTTTCTATTGTCGAAGTCTTTTTTTTTGTTTTTATTTTTCAGCTCGGGCCAGGGATTTTTGTCCGAAAAATCTAAGTGACCTTTCCCCACTTGGAGGAGGTGGTGTCCTCACCACCAGTCTACTTCTTACGGATTCTTTGCTAGATCTTCTTTGTTATTCGATGTTTAGGTCGCGGCGTGATCCTATTCCTCCTTGTGTTCTCCTCATTGTCACTAGATTGGATATCGTGGCCTTCTACGAGCGGTTCCTCCGCGCGCCCTTTTTTTTTGGCTTTACGTTTCTCCGCGTTTTTCTTTTCATTCTCTAACTCTTTTTCACGTTTATCCCACGCACTCGTGAGATGCTTGACATGCCTCAAGTAAGCCGCATCCACTCAAATTCAAATTGAGAGTATCCATGCATATTACACTTGTATTGTTTTTCTCTTTTGCCTATCTGTCGAGATCCAATGACAGATTTGACCTTACCTTACACACCATCCCAAGTCTCATACTCTGGAGGTGGCCTTGGGTCTTCTTGCCACAAGTGCAAATTTTTGTCATCTCAATGATATTTCTTCAAAAGGAAAGTATGGAATACTGGATGTAATGGCTTTCCTGGCTTCGGAGGTAAGTCCAACACATAAGTGTCCTTGTGAATCACCTTGAGTATTGGAAAAGGTCCAATCCATTTAGCCAACCACTTAAGCGAGATTTCGAGTGATATGTTTAAGTTTTGGGAGTTAAACCAAACATTTTCTCCTACAACATACTCTATGTCCCGTCGATGCTTATTTGTTGCTTTGCAGCTTTGCAGTAGCGCTCTTACGACTTAAGCAACATCTTTCTACAGTTCCAGATGAGTACTTCACATCTCTCACTTTCGGCAACTGCATTGTCACAATAGAATCCTGAGAGTCTTTCCTGGTTGCGATGGAATTCGCTTTGACCTCGGGCTAAATCCACAGGTTTCAACGCTTCTTGTCCATAGACAATTTTGAATGGTATTTTGCCATGCGAGAACATTGGAGTCGTATTGTAGCAATGTTCTGCCATTGGAAGTACTTCAGGCTAATCCAATTGGTCACCTTCCAAAAATGATCTCATGTACATGTTGATGACTTGATTCACTCTCTCTGTTTGTCCATCTCCCTTTGGTCAAAACAAGATTGTCATCATAAGGTTAACGCTTGATTTGTGCAACAAATGTTGCCAAAATAACGTTTGAAATACCTTGTCTCTGTCACTCAAGATGTCCCACAGCAATCCTCTATCTTTCACCCAATGGGTATAAAAGAGTTTCGCTACCAATTTCGCAGTGTACGCCTTCGGAAACGCTATGAACGTCACCCACTTAGACAACCTGCATACAATCACCATGACGCAGTCATATTCTCCAACCTTAGGAATTCCGGTTTGGAAATCTATGGAAATGGCGTGGAATGGTCTTAATGGGACCAGTAGTGGTTGTACCAAGCCGATTCTCTTTTGAGTATTGTGCTTCCTCATTTGGTACTTGACGCAAGACTTCACGTAATCTTCTACGTTTATTTATATCAAGGGCCATAAATATTGCTTCTTGAGTTCTGCCAAAGTAACTAAGACACCTTTGAGTCCCGCCATCGACGTATCATGATAGTCGTGAAGCAATTCTTTTCTGAGTACACCTTCTGGAATGTAAAGGCGTGTTTGCTTAAAGTAATGCAAACCATTAACCCTTTTCACTTGGTGGAAACGTTTCGATGCGACCGGATTCTTTACCAGGTCTTTCTTTTTGTCTAGGAGTAGGTTGTGAGTGACCGCATTCTGGTCTCCTTTCGTCTCTTCCCTTACTCTTTATAGGAAGTGTCTCTATGCTTTGTCCTCTTCTACTTGCTCAACAAGCATTAGGATGCACGGAGATAACCATTCTTCTTTTTGACTCAAGGTGTCCGGCACCAAGTTATCTCTTCCCGGCTTATGGATGATCTCCACGTCCATGGAAATGATGGTGTCATACCACCTCAATTCTTTCAAAGTTGCTTGGGCCTTGGACTCTAAATATTTGAGAGAAATGTTATCTGTGAAGACCTTTGTCTTCTTCCCTCCACTAACATAGTGTTCCAAGCCTTAAGGCAATGCACAATTGCATATAATTCCTTTTCGTGAGTTGGCCATCTCAATTGACAACCACTCAACTTTTTGCTTTCGTAAGCAACGGGGTGACCATCCTGCATGAGCACCCCACCAATTGTGAAGTCACTTGCATCTGTGTGCACTTCGAACGGTTTATCAAATTTTGGGTACTTCAAGACGTTTGCGCTTGACAAGAGCCTCTTTAGTTCTTGAAATGCTTTGTCTGCTGCCTCATTCCACTGAAGAACATTTCCTTCCTTAACTAGCAAGTCGGAAAGGGGTCCGGCTACCTTGGAGAAGTTCTTAATGAACTTTTGGTAATAATTCGCCAACTCCAAAAATGACCTTATTCCTTTCTGAGTTTGTGGTATTTCCCAATTCACCACAGCCTCTATTTTCTTGGGGTCCGGCCGAATACCTTCTCCATTTAGCACATGTCCTAAAAAGTCTAACTCCTCCAAGAAGAACTCACTCTTCTTGGCATTTGTGTATAACTTGTTATCACGCAAAGTGGTCAAGATTTTGGTCACATCCCTCGCGTGATCTTCTTCCGTTTTGAAAAAGATTAAAATATCATCAATGTAGATGACCACGCAGTTGTCGAGCAACTCATGAAACAATGAATTCATCAACATTGTGAAGATAGCTGGCGCGTTACACAAATCGAATGGCATCACCAAAAACTCGTATGAACCGTATTTCGTTTGCATCGCGATTTTAGGTATGTTCGTTTCACTTATTTGGATTTGGTAATAGCCTAACTTTAGATCTATTATGCTAAAATACTTAGCTCATGTCAACCTATCCATCAAGTCATGTGTTCGAGGCAAGGGATAGTTGTTCTTCACGGTGATCTTGTTTTGCGCCCGGTAATCGATGCACAACCTAAGTTGGCCAACTTTCTTACTCACAAAGAGTACCGGCGTCCCAAACGGCAATTTACTTGGCCTTATATATTCTCTTGCTAAAAGTTCCGTGATTTGGCGTTTGAGCTCTTCGAGTTCTTTTTGATTGAGTCTATACGGCGCCTTGTTGGAAGGCTCCACTCCCGGCTCCAGTTCAATCTTATGATCTACTTCCCTTTTGGATGGTGGATCTTCTGGCAATTCATTTGTCAACACATCACAAAAATTTTCTAACATCTTTTGGAACTTAGCCACCTTGGCATTAATCACCCTGAATATGTTACTTTTTGGCAAAGGTCTAGCTTTGCTAGACATGGAGGAAGTTTCTCTTAGAACCATTATAAAACACTCATCATAGAGTTAGTTTACGGAACACATGTTAAAACCCACACTACTTAGTCCCGGCATGGGAAACTTAGTAGTGTGAGCGGAAAGTAGAGAGCAGAGAGCGGAGAGCGGAGTTTAGAGAGCAAAGAATTCAAATTTTGATAATCAATTTCGACATAAAGAGTACCTATTACCGTGGAATTTGGAGTTATTTTAAGCCAAATTTGTTTAAAATGTACCCCAATTCTATGAAGTTTCAAAAAATATTTGCCGAGATTTTGGGAAAGGTGCCCCAATGTCGTGGATTTTCAAAAATTATTTGCCGAGATTTTGTTTGAAATGTACCCTAATTCCGTGGAATTCTTACATCTAATTAAATCTAGCTATAAGTAAAATCTAAAGGCGTTGAACACTGAATTTCTAATGAAGGACTTTGTAGAATTGTTTTTCTATAGTATAAGGATGCAATTAGGGCTGATGTCATCAAAACAAGTTTACAATCAAAATTCCAAGATAAAGTACAAGAAGACTTGCAAGGATACACATAAATAAAACCAAATCCCAACTCATATAAAATCCAAATAAAAACAAAGCATAGGACCTGAGGTCACTAAATCCAGAAGGCCTCATCAACGGCTGGAACTACCACTATCATCCCCTTGCTTAGCCTCTAGATCTATGTATTCTAAGACACGCTTATTGAAACTACGTGCACGAGTAGGGGGTGGTGATGGTGCTCCTGCAAACTGATGCGCAATCCCACTAGCATATGGAGGGAGCTCGAATGCTTTAGGAGGACTTGCAAACATGTCCGTAGTGAGGACACGAATTGGACTCTCCCTTGGAACTCTGAATAGTCAAGAAAAGTAAATAAATAAGTAGAAAGAAGAAACAAGGAATAGAGAAGAAGAAACTACAAACAAACAAACAAAGAAGAACTCAAACAACAAACTTACGCACAGAACAAATCGAAGTTGCGCTTTGCCATCTTCTGAGGAGGCGGAGCAAAAACAGACCCTTGCGGTTGGGCAACCTGATGGGAAGTAGTCTCTGGGTCAGGGTCTTGCATGGGCAGGAGGAGGGCGTTGAAAATGTCAAAATCCGCCTCGAGAGCCACAATATGGCGCTGAAGTGCGCGGCACGCTTTTATAGAAGCACCTAAAACATTTAGAACCACATTGTGAGAAGTTGTAACACAAATAATTTAAAGTAGTGGAAAGAGGAAGACTAAAAATCAAAGAAATTGAAAACAAACCTAGACCGCATTGCCAATCCATCACGATGTCGTCCTTGTCGGTGAGGGCGGAAAAAAGGATGGAATAAAACTCGTGACGTTTCTCTCGAGCACCTCTCCAAGGCACGCCGTCCTCCCTCATAGCCTGATTTTTTTCATCCGTAAAACTGTTGAGCCAACCATCCCTCTGGAGGTTGTAACCCATCTTATCAAAAGCTGTGCTCCGAACCTTAAGAACAGAGTTTACCCGAACTAACACTTTGATGAAGAACTTGCGAGTCTAAAAAAATGAACATGAATGTGTTAGTATCAATGAATCGACAAAATCCAACAAAATTTGACTTAAAGTAGAGGGAGAAAAACGTACCACTCCCGTAGGAACCATGGGTGACTGAAGGTCAAGGTCGTTCATGCCAAACCAATCTTCAGCCACATAGAAGTTCATAGTGTGTGCCCAATTGTGGATATCCCTCGATACATCGAGATCAGCGGCATGAGTGAAGACGAGGATGCCGTCGTCATGGAGGTTGGCATCTGCAAAGGCAAACAGAACCTCAAAATATGAAGTAGACCGTCTGTTCCAAGTTGGAATATCATCGGAGCAGGTAGAGATCCGTGGCACACGCAGGTTTTCGGGCACATCTGCAAAGAGCAGATCGATGCCCGTGTGAACCTTCTCCTTGGCATTGGATCGAGTACGACCCGCTCCAACCTACACAAAGAAATTGTTGTGAGAACTTGAAGAAGTAAGAGAAATTGAATCCTAGAAATAAGAATGAATGCAATAGAAAGAGAAATTGTATTCAAACCTTAGTTAGGAACTCTTGAATGTGGGTGTAGGTTGAATGGCGAGTCCCGGTCTTCATAAGGTGTTCAATGACCTCCACCATGTCCACATTCTCAATAAGGGTGAGTGTGGATGGCTTCTCCGAAGAAGTGGCTGAAGTATTTGGTGCAATCGCCTTCCGCTTTCGCGGCTTAGAGGGAATGGTGATATTGCTTTGAGAAGGAGCGGGTGGCGGGTCGACATGAGCAAAAGAGGGAGCGGGGGCCGGGTCCTCAAGAGCAAAGGAGGGAGCGACAGAGGGACTTCCAACAACTGCAGTATGGGGAGCAGAGGAAGGAGGTGTTGAAGCCTTGGAACCAGAGCGAAGGGACATACGTGGTTGAGAAGGCTGGGTACCTAAGCCTGTGCCAACCAACTTGCCCTTTTTGCCCTTGGGCACGTGTATTGGCTTGGCCACCTTCTCCTTCCCTTTATCCGTTGTCTCAGTCTGTAGAGGCTCCAAGTCAAAAGTATGACCAAGCACCGGAGCTATAGCAGTCAACGAGGAGTGAAGTGCCACCTCAGAGACGGGGATGAAACCCCTGGAACAATCGATGTACCAACAACAAGCCTTGAGGTGGGGATCTGGGTACTTTGCAAATTGTATCTCCGTATACATGAATTGGGTAGACTCCGAATTCACCCAGTCCTCCAAGTAAGGTGGTAGAAACGATGTAGAAATAGCTTGCTTGGGAACAAGTTCTTGGAAGATGTACCTGAAACACAAGGCAAAGGTTAGTAAGTGAAAGATGGAAGGAGGACGAGAACGGCAAAAAGAATGTGCTTGATGGATTCAAACCTGTAAATCACGCGTTGTATAGTCTGGCGACCACCAAACTCATTTAGATCAGAGGCTTTGAAGAATCTCGGATCTGCATTGTCATCAAAGAACTACTCGAAGGCCGTGTCCAACAGAAAGATCCTCCAACGGTCAACAAATTCCGCAGGCCGTAATACACCCGCGGAGACATTCCAATCAATGGATCGAGCAAAGCTCGATTCCATGGAAGCAAACTCCTCCACCACATCATGCTCCAACTGCATTATCACAAGTAGAAAGTAAGAATCCCAAAGAATGGTACAAAACGAATTTAAGAAGAGGAGGATAGTTAGAAAATGGACCTGAGCCCAGAAAGACGCTTTGTTCAGCCAAACGTCAAGAATCCTCTCCTTAAGAGGCGATATGGAGGGAAACTTGTTACCGCCACAGACAATAGGAGAGGATTTCCACCACCAGAGCCAAGAGGTCTTGAAGCAAGGTTGAACATTTGCTGTGGCAATCTTATGGAGCTTCTCAATTGTCATGTCTGGGATAGGGTTGGTAGAGAAGTGCCGATGAATCTAGAAACAAGACCCATGGTTAAAAATATGAAAAAGAATGTTGAAGTAGAATGCGACAAACTTGAACATGAGAGGAGGGAGAAGATGACCTCGTCAAAGATTGCTGGCTCGTGATGCGAGTTTGCTACGGCGACGTACTTCTCAAAGCTCTTGGTACGAATAGACTTTCTAGCCTTCTCTTCAGCTAAGGTCATGGCCTTCCAAATACCCACAGCAGTCCTTTGATTCATTGGTGTTGCATCCTTGTAGACTAGAGCGGCGGTATCAGCAACAACCGAGATTTCCCTCTAGTGAATACAAAATAATGTTAGCCCATGCAAATTGCGAGAGTGACAACCAATAAGAAGAGCGACTAGATTAAAGATTACCTTGTAGAGGAAGGAAACGAAGACGTCCATCGTGAGAGGGTACCATGTGGGAACCTTCGACTTGGCGGTGGCACATGCCTGGTAATCATCCTTGGAAATCAAGTCAACAAAAGCCTCCAAGGGCAAGGCACCAAAGGTGCGGATGCGAAGGAGTTTTGCCGGCACGCTAGACTTCACGTGATCGTTCTCAATTGACCTACACAAAAGATTAGCAAGTGTAAAGCAAAGAAGGTATGAAGGTAACAAAATCATGAAGAAACCAAAAGAAAAGGCAAAACTTACCAGTTAACATCGTTCATGGCATTCATGAGAACACCACTGTTCTTTCGTGCATCCAAGGCAATGCAGTGCGGCCAAATATGCCAGGACTCCAGCGTAGGATGAAACTTGTTGATATGTCGATACCAAGCTGTGAGACGATGGTTGCCCTCCCAGACGAAGAACATCTTGCCAACCATGTGAACAAGGTCATCATCCTGCGCCATGAGTGAGTCAAACCGCTCACTAGCAGTCTTCCAGAGTGGGTTCCATCCAGAGACGATATCCTCAGTGACGTCGAGAACCTCGTCCTTATTGTTGTAAATCGACACATAAAGGACGTGGTCGCCGTCACGGTAGCCAGTGACAAATTCATTCTCCAATCGTTGGACATCGACCTTGTTAATTGGGCGTACAAGAGGCAAGGCATGCATTCGGCAGAGGGGAATGCAAAGGCGAGACTTATTTGTGGGTCGAACTCGGAGGCGGTTAATAACCGCTGTCGAGTCGACCTTTTGCTGCACACGGAGTTCATTTTCTTCTATGTCCGGATCAGCTTGCTCCGACGGTTCGACATAGCGCGATAGAGGAGTCGGAGACTACAAACAACACAAGATTTAGTATTGAGCATATCAAATACCAAAACAAATTATTACTTGAACATACAATGTTTATAACTGGAATTCTCCAAATCAATCACCAAATACTCCAAATCAATTACCTCTTGCCTCCCAATAGCAATGTTGTTGCTCACTGCTACAAAATTTGGGACAGGTGGCTCCGGAGTGAAGACAGGCTGAGATGGAACAATCTCCAAGGACTGCAAAAGGTCCATCTCCCCGGACTCCTGTCAACAGAATGCATGAATTAGAACAAAGATACATAGTAGTAGAGAACCTGGCGGAACCGCAGAGTTAATCAAGAGTGTCTCAAAAAGCCTGAAGATGGAATTGAAGAACAAGTATTTTACATTAAAATGGCAAAAGCAACTTCCAAAAAAGGCGAAACTACATAAAGAAGTCGGAATTTCCCTACATTCATTGTGATCCACCTAGGATTAGTCTCAAATAGAACAAATAAGCACAAAACTGTTGAAAATGAACAAGAAAAAGCAAGATAGGTCAGCTTGAGGGAACCTCGCGGAAACGCGGGGTTTCTCAAAGAGTATTCAAAGTTAAGAATTGAAAAACAAATGAAGAAAGGGCATGGCCTAAGGGAACTCCACGGTTCCGCTGGGTTCCTTCAGTTGATACTGAAATCTAAACCCTAAACCAATGAAATCCAAAGTGCAAGGAATCCTAAACTATATTTGCAATGCCTGTGGGAAATAAACGAGGCTGATACTGTGCATGGCCAAATTGGGGGAACCTCGTGGATCTGCGAGGTTCCCCAGTTAATGCCTCAACCAACTACGCACATGATTGAACACATGAAATCGTGACTGCAAAGAATTTTAAAACTGCTCGCAATTCCGAAACTCTACATTGCGGCCCCTCAAAATTTGCAATGCGACGCCTGTGAGCACCAAACCGTGGCGCCTAAAATCACCTCACAGTCGACATTGAGAGCGGCCGACAATGTGCACGGCTGACTTGGGAGAACCCCGCGGTTCCGCGGGGTTCCTCAAGGTGGTGCGTCAACCTTGACATGAAACCCTAACAGTAAGTTTTGACTTTGCGCTTGTATCAAACCCTAAACTTGAGGGAAGGCGGCTCAAAAAACACCCGCATGCAAGCTGAACTTGAATCGCAAAGCACAAATTCACAGAGCAAAGAAGCTCCAACTAACCTCTACAGCCGCAAGGAAAGCATCGCCGCTTGATTCCACAGCAACGCCATTCTTCTCCGCGTCGCTCGCCATTGTTCTCCGTCGATCAGAAATGCCCTTCGCTGACACTTGTCTCCCTTCTTCTACGTCGTCATCGTTCTCTTCTTCTCCTTGCCGTCCGTCTACTTCATCCATTTCCTCATCCTCTATCTACATCCCCCCACCAAAATATAGCAATTTTCCCTTAAATCCTGAACCCAAAACTTATTATATTTAGTAAATTTTGCTTCGTCCCTTAATCCCCCCGGGGAGACGTCGAGACAGTAAAGGAAAAGTTTACCAAAACTAAAGGAAATCCGGGTTGACACGTCATAAGTGTATGCCACTTAGGATAGACACCGTGGCAAAGGGGTAAAAAATTTATTCATCCTAGATTCACCCTATTGTATTGTAATAGGGGTCCGTCACGACACAACATATTGTGACCTCACGGCATCGTCTCGTTGTCACAAACTCATAATAGCCACCCCTTCTCTAGCCCCACGTTTGCAACCACAAGATCAAATGGACAAGAATTTCACTTTTTGAAATAAAATTGAAGAAGGAGGACCAGCAGAGAGAACCCGGCGGAACCGCCGGGTTCCCCCACCTCACCCCTCCGATGCTCTTATAACCCTAATGAACTCTGTACGAAACTAGTGCAAAATTGCACAAAGCTTTAGACTGCAATCATGGAGCCACGGGTAGCACTGGTGGAGTAGCAAACTGCAGCCGTGAAACGCATGAGGAATAGAAGCCGACAAGCAATAGAGGAAACTTGCGCATTCATAGAAATTCAAAAAACCAAAACCATTTGATACTCACTGCAAGTGCATTCAAGAATCTCTCTCCGCTTGCGCCCATTGGCGTCCCACTTGGATTGTCGTCCCCCTCCATATTTTGTCTTTCACGCTCACATTGCCTCTCTCCAACTTTTTCCAAAGTTGCACCACGCCTCGAGTAGCTTTTGTGCTCAGTGAGAACAATGGCATGATCGCGTGGCCCTCCAATGTCTTCCTTGGCTTGCAACGTCCCTTGCCCTACAAAGGCCCTGGCCGCGGGCTTACTAGCTCCTTGCCCACTTTTAATGTATGGTATAAAATTTTTACTTGCATGAGCCACAATTTTGTTTCTTTCAAAATCTTGTCTCGGTGGCGGCTCTTGTTCACTAAAATCCAATTCACTGGTCCCTTCGTAAATATTCCCACTACCACCGCTACCCTCTTCTCCCTATTCACACATTTGACATGATTACAGAATATAAGTGCTATTGACTACAATTTGAATCAGAAAAATCAATAATGCCATTGGCTCATATAACAAATGAGTTTAACTTACCGTATTGACAGAGTCCTCCCTTTCTTCTTCATTTGAATCAGTTTGATTCAAATTCGTATGCTGGTCACTCTTGGCCATTGCTCGTGAACTTGTGTACTCCACTTCTTCCTCAATTGGCAGAAGGTTAAGAACTCGAATCTTACACCCTGCCCTCCAAGAACCACCTACTTCCCCCTCAACTGGATCGCTTAAGTCTGAAGGTGTCCCTCGTCCTTCTATGCTCAGGAACTCCTTCTTCTTCAACTCGTTTCGCCTCTTTTGCTTTGAGTTGGTAAAAGTCGTGCCGCCCCTTCTTTTCTTGCGCTTCTACGTTGGATCAACCGTAGAGACTGTACACTGGCTTGGTTCCTTCATGTGTGCGTCTTGCGAATCCTACAATGCCCCCAGACCACCACTGCACTCTCACGACATCAAATGCCCCTCACAGAAGATGATCCCTCACTAAACTTTTTTTGTCTACATAATGCTATTGCATGCGGTTTAGGGTTTCACGGTGTCTAACAGCCGTACGTTACAATATCACCGTTAAAAAGATATTAATCCGATTATAAAGTAGGCTATAATTAAAGGGTGTCCTCCAAATAACAACTGGCGTCTGCAAGATTCTCTTCTAGATTGACAAGGCTCTTGATTACTCTGTTCCACTCTTAATATGGCAACTATTCCAATTGTAGGACATGATTGCATGTCATTATTTATTTGTTGCCTCCATTCTAATTCAAAAAACTAGTGCGCATCAATTCTACCTGACTATTACGGTTGCCTGGCGGCTAGATGATGCCAACGGCTTTACTAATGATTGCGCTATCTAGAATACTTCTAATTTCTTCTAATTCTTTGTCAGAATTGTAATTATTATGGGGTCTATTAGTAGTCAGTGATCCATTATTCATAGATAATGCAGAATGCTTCAGCTCCGAATTCCTCTTATGTACTACCTTTCTTTGCAAATCTTGAACTACCTCCTCTATGTCCAGATTATCAAATTCGCCTTTTGTCCATTTGCTTTCTTGTGCTCCTTGATTGCATAGCCCTTTGTATTCTACACTTTAGCTTTTCCTTCTCTTTGTTGATGGCTTCATCCTCCATTGTCCCTGCAATAGCTGAGATGGCTGAGCTTCGTGCGCATGGCCTTGGGGTCTCCATTCTTGTTCCTGTAGCCGAAGATGGATTTGCATCTGTCTCTGCCCTTCACCTTAGCATCAGATTTTCTTTACAAGTAAGTACAATCTGGGTCGAACGCGAGATTTTTGATCCTGCTACATCTTTGCTTTTTGTAACCATGCGTGAGAATTCTAGGCTTGACAAGAATGGATCAATGGTTTGGGAGCTGGATGTTGGCAAATACAGGGTTTATGGACTCACCAATTCTCAAATGGAGATATTGACTGAAAACCTTACTCCACTCCGATCCTCTATTTCCATGTTCAACACCCCTCCAATAGTGAGAGTTAAAAGTGAGCCTGGTGTGCAACCAATCATTGATCTGTCTGATTCCTCTGATGAAGATGCACTCACTTGCCCTACTCCTCTTGTGAATCCTACTCGTTTATCAAAGACTTCCACATTTGTCACCCCATCTCTTTCTCGCCCTGAACTTTCAAATCCTCAGGTACCCTCTTCATCAAATCCACCCAATTGCATTGTTCAATGTCTACGTAGACTAGGTTCTATGCCTGGTAGTAAAAACATCCTCAAGAAGTTAGATTACAATAGATTGAAAATTGAAGAAGTCAATTTCCTCCCCCCACGATTTGATGGTACCCAAATGTTTGTCCTCCCCCCGGTTGGAGCCTCATCTTCTCATACCAAAGCCAAATCCATGGAGGGCATGGACAAGCGGTACGATGGCCATGTTTGGACCAAAACTCAGACCACCAACATTAGCAACGACCTTGGCCTTGCGTTTCGCTCATCAACTTGCCTTGGCCACCTGCAGTGCCAGAATCAAAACTGCGATTACCTTCAACGTGCTCACCGAACCTCCACGGTGAACGATACCGACTTCCACGGCTTTACCAAGGATCTCTTCTCCATTGGTGGTCCTCCACCAATTACCTCCACTCTTGTATGCAGGATTTGCAAAGAACCTCCTAAATGCCTTGAACTTTGCGATGCTAAGATCTTCTACGTCCACGGCAAGAACTCTTCTCAACGAGGCTGCATTCATATCGGCAACCATCGGCACCCTGTCAAGGTTGGTGATTGCAGAGACAGCAACAAATGCATCAATGCGCTCATTGAAGAGCACGTCGAGAGGATGCCCCAAGCCACGTACAGTAAAATTGTCCTTGAGGCCAGCAAAGACTTTGTAGGTGAGTTCCTCCTTCGTGAAGATAATGATGCACATCAACTTCTTTCATTAGAAGAACTGGAGCCCGTCTTTGATCATTGCAAGGAGTTGAACTCTCCTCACCTCCGCAACAAGGTTACGACCTTCAAATACATGCGTAGATTAGGAGTCATGGATGGCATTGCTAAGCTTAGGGGAGTTAGTACTTGGGCCTACGTTCAACGAAATCAGTTCCCAGGCCAAGGTGATGAAGCCGACAAAGTCTTTGTCTTCAAGATGTCTGAGGTCGGCCCCGGTAGTGGAGTCGATTTGGTTCGGCGCATGCAACCAGGCGGGGATCTCGAGCATGCGTGGATCATGTTTGACCGTGTCAAGCGCGTCTCTAAATGGACCACCATGGCCTGCCACGTTTACGATGGGACATACCAACGCATCATGACCATTGCTTGCTGCAACTTCCAATCCGAAGACAAAGATGCTCAAGTGTTGTTTTGGCATAACTTCAACCATGTCATGGCTCGCCATGGGATCCCAAAGCCATACTTTAAAGGATTCATGGCGGATAGTGCACAAGCCAATTGGAATGCCCTGCGCATCGTCTACGGCTCCGGAAATCCCAAGGTTCCAATTGAAGGGCGCGAGAGGACGTGCTACTTCCATTGGACCCAGTCCTTGGAAAAGCATACAAAGCTATATATCAAGCACGAATTGTAAGACCAACACAAGCGTCTCTGCCTCCAGTATCGCGATGCCTCATCTATGCTAGAGGCAGAGACGAGGTACCTTGCTATCAAAGCATGGTAGGCATCATCAAATTGCACCTCTGAGGATGGACTAAGGCATCTTGAGCTTTGGCTAGCCTTTTGGCACTTCCGCTATCGACAATGGGGTGGCTTCATGGAACTGGTAAATTTGTTGACTTATCACTAGATGTTTTCCTCTTTACTTTTTTCTTTATTTTCTCAGTTTCTTATTAAATCTTTCCTTTGTGCAGGAGAAAATCATGATGGCCGAAGAGTTTGCAGAGATGCCAAATTGCAACCTTGCCGAATCCATTCACAACAAATGGCTTCAAGCGTCCGGCAACAAGGGTGGTGATCTCTACGTGGCGACTGTGGACGACTATATTCAAGCGTTCCTCCAAGTTGTGGCATACCATCAATTTTTGAAAGGTGGCTTTGGTGGAGATGGCCCTAGCAAAGAAGAACTCAAGCTTAGATGTGCTCAACGTCGGGCTCAGCGAACTGGTGACCCGACTGTGTTGCAGAAGGTTCTCCTTACCATGCCTGGCGGGGACAAATTCTGCACGCGCAATCCACACCTCGAGGGCGGCGAGGTCTTCGGATCACAGAAGCGCAAACCTGACACTCCTATTGGAGCCGATGAAGATTCTCACCACCCTGACACCGTCAATTTCTCTCGCCCCCATGTTAGTCAGAGAAATACAAGATCTCATCCTACACCTCTCCCTACAATTGTCGAGGAGTCATTCCCATCTGTGCAGGAGGTGGCGCCTCCTTCACCTACCGGATTGGATGTTCATCGCATCACAGAATCTAAAGTTGACGAGAAGTTGTGGCATATTGCTCGCCTTTCTTATAATTCCAAGAAGTCTTGTTGGGCTATGCATGTTGTCACCAAGAAGAAATGCACTGCCAAAATCGTCCCAAATGGCAAGAGTACCCCTGCCCCAACCTACTCCGGATTTTGGAACCATTACTCATTTGCAAGACCAAGACCCGAGAAGTTCTTCTTCTGCCCGGATGACATCGAGCGCTGTGTCAAGGGCTCGCGTCGCAAATGGATGGACAATTTCTCTGCAAACCAGGAGAGACCTCCTATTCCTCTTGTATGGCCCGTGAAGCTTGGCACAAACTTCACTCGCCCGGAGATCTTGAATCTTGAGAATGCTGGCTTTCAATTGCCACAGAAAGAGCACATCACTTCAACACGCCTCTTCAACAATTGTGCTCCTCCCCTCGACCTCTCCGAGGTGGACATTCCATCGAATCCTGACTTTTACCCTGTTTCAAGGAACTTCAAGTCTACGCGACGCTCTACCCACGTACCATCAGCAAAGCAAATGCAAATGGTTGCGTCCACTCGTGCTATACAGGGAACCATCTTGAAGGTAACAATGATTCCTCGTCCCGGATTTGGATGTATTATTAGTCTACAATCCAAACCTGCTCCAATACAATCAATTTACCAACTCACAGTGAGCTCCCTCCCCAACTGCACTTGCCCAGCCTTTAAAGATATGATTATCAAATTTGGCCGCAAGCGACATTCTTTTCTACATTGTAAGCATTTGTACTTCCTCTTTGTCAAGGTCTCTAAGTTAGATCCTGAAGTGAACTTGTTCATTCATGCCCCAACCTTTAGCTTCAATGAGATTAAATTCATTCTTGAGGGGGGCCTCTTGACACATTCTACCACCTAGGCTCATTGCCAACTTGGGATTACTTTGTCTTCTTATGGATTTGGTCATTTGTTGATCTCACATGTACTTGCTATCTACTCCCTTGGAAAATAAATTGTCATGTTCTATGATTTTTATTCACCTCAAATCATTGCATTACAATAATTGTTGCCATGTGTTTTTTACACTGTCTCACTCTATATGCTAATCCCTAAACCTTTTATTTCTTTCTCCCAAATTGATTTCCGTTGTGCCAACCTCTTAAATGCTCGTGGCTTCCACTCATCATCTAACCTTGCTGGAATTGGATCCGATCAAAGTAAACGAATGTTGCTAATTGTTTGGTCCTTCATCCATTCCTTCCATGGTAGTCGATGTGACGATAATCTTCTCATCCTCTCATGAAACAACAAAGTCCTTGAAGATTCCCCTAAAACCTTGACCTCTTCTTCTAGGTCAACCAAGTTGTCTTCATTGTCCACCTCATTTGTCTTCCACAAAATGTCTGCATTCAAATCAACCGCATCCTCCTCCTTTCTCAATCTTCAAACGCACCAATCTCAAAATATCAATCTCTTTTATTCTTTCTTGACTTCATCATTTGCATAAGTTCAATTTTGTGTTACCCAAGTCTCTAATTAAATCACAAGTTTGCGAATTTAGACCTTCATTGTTTTTTGGGCCCTCAAATTCCACGGTGATAGGTCACAAAAATTAATTATTTTGTATTTCTTGGGTCTTAAACTAAATCAAAAGTTTCAAAATTTAGATGCCCACTGATTTTTTTACCCCTTAATTCCACGGTAATAGGTCATAAAAATTTACTATTTCTTAGAGAATCTTGAATATTCTTTAAAATATTCAAATTTGTCAATAATAAAATCTATAAATAATAATAAAAAAGAACTTTTTTATTTTCTGGCTGCTCTGCGCTCTCCGCTCTTCGCTCTCTGCTCACTGCTCACATAGCAGTGTCGTCCGTCCCGGCATTCTAACAAACTCAAGAGGTGTTGGCCTCCCTTTGTCATATACCGAAACAACTTGGAGATTAGGTCTACGCCTAATTTCTATTCCATAGAAGGCTAAAAAGGTGTTTCCTAACACACCATCCACTCCCCCAAGCTCACAAATGGTGAAGTCCTCACGAAACTTTGCCTCCCCCGCGTTGAATCGAACGTTCACCGCTACCTTTGTCGCCTGTGTCGCCCCTTGCCCGAAATTAACTTTTACGAACAACGCCATATCTTCTGTCATCAAGCCCAGCTTTGCCGCGCACAGTGGCGTCATTATTGAGTTTGTGGCCCTTGTATCAAGCAACAAAGCCACATGAGTTCCCTGTACTTTAGCCCATAAATAGACTAAGCCTTTTGAATCCGGATTGATGGTTGTGAGGGAGGCTTCAAAGCCACCCTCACAAACCACTTGCCTTAGATTTATGGCTCTATGTGCCTTGGAACCTCTTTTTAAAGGCGCCCCATTTGACTCCGTCACCAAGTGGTTTACATCAAGCAAACTAACCTTAGCGGCGCTACTTTCCTCTGCAGCGTCTTGGTCAATTGTCATCACTTTAACTTTTGGCCGTTTTGAGTCAACTTTACTTACAAAGCTGGCACGAGGGTCTTTCTTCCCTTTGGGGCAATCTCGAGCTTGATGCCCAATTTTCCCGCAGTTGTAGCAAGATCCCGATTCTCTTGCCTTGGCAGCATCCACCTTGTCTCGTTTGGCTTTCTTGTGAGGCTGCTTGTCTCCACCTTTAGCGCCGTCTCGCACTTCAAACTTCGCCTTCTGGAACTTTTGTTTGTTGTTGCCTTCGCCATTTCGGTTCTCCTTTTGAGATCCGTCTTGGCCACTTCCTTGGACTTCTTGCTTGCCCGCGTCACAAGCATTGCCTAGTCGCATCACCACGTTAAACAACTCCAATATTGTCTTCGGTAGCTTTTCACACTCCCAAACCTTACTTCGAATGTTATCATCCAAGCTTGAGAGAAAAGCTCCTATCATGCCAAATTTGAGGTTCTCTTGAACTTTGTACTGCAAGTACCTTGTCTTGTACAATTCCACAAATTTGGCAAGGCTTTCGTTCCTCTCAAGGCGCATTGCTTTCAAGCTTGTAACATCCAAGAAGTCTTGGTGTGGTTTCCGTCACGTTGCTAGAGCCCAAGTTTTCACTTCCTCCCACTTAGTGTTTGGAATTAGAAGTGATGATTTTCACACCCCATAGGTCGTGGCGGCGCCATCTTTCAAGAAGGCACCAAAACTCTGCACCTTCATGTCGTTTTCTGAAAACCCTCTTGCCTCGCAGTAGGTTTCATAACTTGAAATGAGGTTGTCCAAGGTGCGTGTTTTGTTTATGTCCCAAAGCGCGGGTTGGTGCATCGACTTCATGAAGACAGGCCTTTCCTCCTTCGTCGCCACGCCTTTCACCACTAGTGCGTTCCGCAGCTCTTTGTTGCTTTTGATAAGCAACTCGGATTGCTTTTGAATGACTTCCATCATTCTACGGCACATATCAAGGGACAAGTCGAGACCGGTTTGCTCCGGCCCCACCTCTAAAGGCTCTTCCAAAGACTCACTTTCCATGTCTTTGGCAAATTGT
Source organism: Antitrichia curtipendula (assembly GCA_951230915.1). NCBI lineage: Eukaryota > Viridiplantae > Streptophyta > Bryopsida > Hypnales > Leucodontaceae > Antitrichia > Antitrichia curtipendula. The sequence goes on from OX579633.1 coordinate 43,453,213, forward strand.
ACTTCCTTTGGCACCGGCCTTCGTCGAGGAGCGATGCGGTCCGAGTCTGCCTTACTTTCGCTTTCCTCTTACCTAACAACCACTTGCACTTTTTCACTTGACTCTTCACTTGAGTCACTTGAGGCGCTAAATTTGCTAGAGTCACTTGACTTGCTTTCCGGTTTCTTACTTGGAACTGGTTTGCTAGGTGCCATTGATTTCGTCGCCGTCAGCTTACTCGCCGCGACTTTGCTCACTACGGACGCCATCCCCTTCAAGGCCGGTGCCACCAAAGCGTGCACTACGGGTTGAGAAGACTTCGTCAAATCTGGTGATGTAAACACCAATCGCGTCGGCACCGTCGCCAACGCTTTCGAGGACGTTCCTTCACCTCGAACCGCCACCGCGACGTTGGCCATTTCTTCGGCCAACACTTCAACTCCACGATCCGCCGTTGAGTTTGAAGTGGTCTTCTTACCCTTCTTGGTCCCTTTGGCCTTAGTTCTCATCGTTGCATTTTTCATCAAGGTGAGCAACTCGTCTTCCATTGGGACTTGCTCCTCTTGATACAAGTCTTCAACCCCGGCTTTGCCCTTTCCCTTAGACTTATTTTTCGCTACTTCACTTAGTCCGCCTGCCATGATGAAAACGCCGTCTAAAACGAGGGGTAGCTCTTAAAACTCACAATACCAAGCTTAAGCGCTCTGATACCACATTTAATGAGGTCAAGACCAAGTTAAGTCCCGCTCCAATACATCGGCGCGGCTAACTATTCAAACCTGCACAGTTTTCACCACACAAGTTAGAATACTCTCCTTAGTTGAAAATGCACTCGCTTCCTAACTAAGGCTCATACACTAAGAAGTCTCACCACAATTCACCCACGGGCCGCCATGCCTCAATTATCCTAAGGCATGGGTAGGAGCCTAAGGCATGGGTAGGAGCCAAAGGCATGGGTAGGAGCCAAAGGCTCCCGGTGTCCTGATGGAAAGTCTTCCATCATGTAGATATTAACACTGGTGTTGATATGTTTTTATTTTAATTAGCGGATAGTTAAGATAAAAGGGTTTGGTCGTGGTGAAAACCACGGTTTGAGGTTACAGGGCTTTGTTAGCATTTAGGTGCTGCACCGTTCTTGTCACAAGCTCAAGGGGTAGGTAGCGGGTTGACTGATTTATTATTTTTCCTACCTCACTAGCGTGACAAGCCGTCGGCCGCCCGACCACTCGACGAGCCCGATAGGTTTTGAACCCGGACCGGCGGGCGGCCACTGACCACAACTCCTCTAGCCAACCAAGTCCATGGCTTAGCGATCAAGTTGTACAACGCGAAACCTTTATACATCCATGTGATGTATGGCTACCCTATGATTTATTTTTATGTTTAGTTATTTTATTTTTACTTATCTAGTTGGTTGGAAGGTCTAAGTTTTTGGTCTTTCAATAAATAAAGTTAAAGCATTTTGAGAAGACAAGAAGGGGAGTAGATAAGATTTAGAGAAATGCCTTTAGGGGTGCTTTGTGTAGGGGACATGGGCGAAGATGCCCATGTCCACTAGAGAAAAGGGAAAGAGGAAAAGATTCCTTAGGAGTTTTTGGGAGAGTTTGGTGTGCGGTGAAGAAATTGAGGGTTTGAAGCAGAATTTCGATCTGTTGTATCTCATTGAGGAGAAATCTTTTGGAATTGAAAATTTGGGATATTGTTCTTTGTGTTGAGTGCTTTTCAAAATGGGTTCACAAGTTGGATTCGGAGTTGTGTAGCAAAAATTATGAAGGTTTAAAAATTGTGAAAATCCGAGGTCATCCATTGAGAGGCAGAGATTTCGACAAGCCATAACTTTTGCTATGTTTTTTATTTTGATTTGAGATTTGAAGAGTGTGTATATCTTTGTCATAACTCTCTACATAATTATTACATTGAGATTTGGAGCTTTGAGGCAGAAGTTATGGACAAATGAATATTTAGAGGAAGGCAAAGCTTTAAACTCACATAACTTTTGGACAAGAGCTTAGAATAGTTTGAGATTTTCAAGAGTGTTATTTTGTTGCATTAGCTTTCCAGAAAGCTATTGCACTTAGAATTTGAAAGTTTGAGCCACTAGTGGCGTCCGTTTGAAGCTCACAGCCAAGGTTGATTCACTATGTTCATAGTTTTTCTCAAAACTTGAAAATCTTAAGAGTTGAAGGAGCAAGATTTGGAGGCTTTGGGATTTGAGGAGATGGAGGCTTGAAGACATGAAGACTATATTGTGGCTTGTGGTCCGAATTTTTTGAATGTTATTCACGGCCGATTTTGAAGCCTATTGTATTTCATTTCTGTATTGTAAATTTTGTTGCGACGAAGTGGGGTTGGTGACCCACATAGTCGTGTGGTTCCCACTGGTGAGGCATGTTTGCTGGTCATCGTGGGTTTGATTTTAGAAGCCATTTTTCGGACGATCCAGCTCGTGATCTGCCGTCTCGTTTTACTCGTCCGAGACTTGTGGGTTCTTATCACCTTACCTTATCCTTATCCCTTAGAGCCACCACAGGACAGGCCAACAGGGAGCTGTTAGAAGACCTGAAGATCTGAAGACTTCAAGATTATAAGACCTGAAGATTCGAGGGCACGTTCGAGCTCCGTAGCCAAATATTGCCAGCTGTAGCCAGATCCCTTGTGGATTCTCAAGGTGCACTCCTCTCTACTCGACACCGGCGTCACGCTTATCTTCGTGACGCCGCCCTTCGCACCACATGTGGCGCGAGCCTCCTTGCCTTGGTGTTGGTCTTCCAGCCCAACATCAACCCAACCAAGGTCTGTCCTTACTTGATGTGAGGTCGCAACGCTCCCGTCGGGAACCCAGCCCCCACCAAATCCGTTTCCCATGGGAGCGTGACAACTATATGGAGAAAAATATGGATCTTCGAGTAGTAAAGGATCTGTTGTCCTTGTTGTTTGAAATCCGAATCTTTGTAGAGCTATAGATTTTGTTTGAAGAACTACTTGCACGTGAGTTTTTTAGTGAAGATAGAAGAATTTGTTAGATTCTTGAAAAGCTATTAAATTCTTAATTTGATAAAAAATTGAAGAAGTTATAAATAGTGAAGCTAAAGAAGGTCTATTGCCTTTTTATTTCAGAAAAAATATAGATAGGATGAGTGCACATTTGTGTTTCCTTTGAAGATTTGAAGATTTGAAAATAAAAAGAATGAAGACTCATGTATTGTGGCTTATTGTTTGTTATTCTTAGCCGGTTTCGGAGGCTCGTTGTCTTTTTATTATTATTCCTAGTCGATTTTGGAGGCTTGTTGTTTTCATTTCTACATTGTAAATATTATTGCGAATTTTGTGGATATTCAATAATAGCCCCATTTTGTGTTTGTGGCGATGAAGTAAAATTAATCACTTACATAGTTGTTCTTTTATGTTGTTCCTACTAGTGAGGCACGTTTACTGGTCACTGTGGATTTAAAGTTTAAGAACCAATCTTTTGAACGGTTCAGCTTATGGTTTGACTGTTCCGTTTTACCCGTCCGAAGTCTATGATTTCTTATCTCTTACCTTGACATTTGAACTTATATAGAGCCATTACAAGATAGGTCAACAGGAAGCTGTTTGAAGATTAAAAGACTAGAAGATTCAATTCACCCTCTAAGTAAATAATTTTCAATTGCAACCAAATATTCTAGGTATTCCCAAAGCGTCTTCCTCTCTACTTGAAAACGCGTAGAGTATGCTAAAATAGAACTAAAACCTTATAAAAAATACATTGTAGAGCAAGAAAAAACATTGCTCAAAGGTATTAAAAACATGGTCACATGTGAATAATTATATTTAAAAAAAATCCAATCATTTTTACAATAAAGACCATATCAGTTTAAAGAGATGGAGGAAAGTATGGAAATAAAAATATTAGACTCTGAAGATCCACCTAACGACATTTTAGCTCAAATTTAACATTATAGTCCATAATATTTTGAAAGCTTCCATAGTACTATAGAAGCTTCTATAGAGTCTAGAAAAAATTCCAGGTGATAATACATATAAGGGTTGAGGTTGAGGTAGTCTTTAACCCCTAAAGGTTTTTGACTATGTTTTCACCAAAACCGCTCCAAAATTGCCATTTCTAATACTAGTGCCAAATTTTAGAAAACAAACATTTTTGGACACTTGTAGCCATAGGATCTTGTAGTAAACTTGTTCAAGAAGATGTGGAAAAAATTTCAGAATTTTCCACCAAGTGGATTGCAAGATAATAGCGTTTGAATTGACAAAAATCCTTTTTTTGTCCCTCCAAAAAAACGGGCAGCTGCCCTTCACAAGGTCACATTTGTATGAAAAAATGTCCAAAATGATGGTTACTCTTTGGATTTATTCTTGAAGGCAAGTTGGCTACATGCTTGAAAAATTTCAGATCATTTGGATTTGTACAACATATAGGAAAAAAATAGTAAGTAGGAAGAGGTAGAGAATGATTCAAAACACTAAATTGTCAAGAATTTATTTATGAAATTGAAAAATGCCAATCCCAACGATTGTAATGTTGTAATAACCAATCTACACCCAATGTTTTTATTTTTTTTCAAAAATATTGAAAATTGAGTTAAATAAAGGACTTCAAAGTTTATTTTAGAGTAGAGATTCCATAACTACCCTCAAACTAAGAATCCTCATAACTTTTGACTCATTGATCGGAATGGAATGATTCAAAGCCTCCCACGTACATATAAATCTAGAGAACCAATTTCAAATTTTAGTTTTTTTTAAAAGTGATTTTTAAAGAAGTTTTTTTTGCTGCCCCGGCTGCCCGCCGAACAATGAAAATGACATATCATGCAATAACCTTTTAACCATGTAGTCAAAAGTTACAAAAATTGTTGGACCTTAAAGCTACTCCTCGGGCACATCTTATGTGAAAATTTCAAAGAAAAAAATGAAAAATTACGGTCATAGTGAGCTGCCCAAATTCGCTATGTTGTCAAAAAACGGTGTTTGGTCCTTTAGGGGTTAATCTTAACAACACCTCATGTGATCTTAGTTCTTGCCTTAAGTTTTGTACTTCTTAAATTCTTTAATCAAGTCTTATTTTTGAAAAGTCATCTTGCCTTGTTTTGATTTGTATCTTGTATGTCCTTTACAATTTGTCGAGAATGACTTTTCAAATTGTACTTTTCAAAAAAAAAATTGAACTTCTTAATAACGAATATAGAATTTTTGTTCTTTAGTGTATGTGACTTTCCATTGCGATTCTAATCCAGCTTGTACAAGTTTTCATCACATGGACAAATTTTACCATGTAGATAGATTTTGATCGATGTATATGGTTAGTGCATTCAAGTTTGGTAAAAATTTCATAACAATCATTTGTGCAAGTCTTGTAATGCTGAAAAATTCAATCTTATGGAAAAAAATGCTACATAAAATCAATTGTGAGGATGTGTTCAAACTTTTTGATTGATATAATGTTTTAACATATTTTAAAGAAGAATGTTTTGATGATAAAGAATCATTTAATAAGAAAGAGAAATGAAGAAGTAAAGATTTGATAATTTTTATTGTAAGTTTTAATTTATTTTTTTGAAGTGGCAATATTCATTTAATTTTTATTGTGTTTTGTTACTTTTTTTACCTATTTTTTTTGTTTTTAATTTTTTAGTTGAATTGTCACTCTTTTTGTTGACTTCATCCTCATCCTCTATTTTGCTATCGCCACATGCACTACAATGTGAATGATATTTTTTTAGAGATCATGCAGAGTCTAAAATAAAGACTAAAGATAAATCTGAATTTTTATTTCTTCATTGTCGTATGAGCTCTCACAAATTGAAAATTTGTAGCCTCTCAAGCTTTCTCAGCCTCTTTAGTTTTTGGTTGGAGTTTTAAAGATCAATAATGACTTTTGAGCCAAATTTATGTAAGTTTTATAGAAATGTAGCTTTAGAAGTAGATTAAGGAGATAGAAGTTCTATACCAAGAATATTACACTAGCATGTGCTAGTGTAATATTCTAAAATCATTTATATCATTATTACTTGAATCATTGTGTATTCTATTCTAAAATCATTTCGTATTCAATATGTGGGCATTCACCATGAAAGCATTTTTAATAAGAGAGCATTTTGTGTATAAGAGCAAAGTCATTCCAAGGTCATTTTCATTACATAGATAATTTCACTATGAAAGCATTTTTAATTTAGATTGCATTTTTAATAAGAGAACATTTCTTATATTAAGAGAATTTCACTACAACGCCATTTTTGTCACGCCCTTATTTTCCTTTGGGGTGCCCAAAGTGTCTTGGTGAGCAAGAAAAACTTTGGGGTGACTCTCCAAACCTTGCAATAAACTAGAAAGGGAGTTTTGTGAGACTCCCGATTGAACAAGACGCAATAGCGTTCTGGATTTGTAAGATGTGGTGGAGTATTTTACATTCTTGGAAAGCCCTTGAGAATACGCATCCAACCGTCCTTACAATGCGTGATTGGGAGTTGTGAGCTAAAAGTTATGGACATTCAAAGTTGACTATGTTCCGATGACGATTGGGACACTTAAGAGCTAGGAGTGAAGGTTTCCAATGATTCCCTCAAAAAATTATGGCATGTAGCATATCACTGGAAAGCTATGAATACAAGTAAGCTATAATGACTAGAATTACAAAGTTCTAAGCTATGAGCCAAAAGTTATGGTTAAGAGAAGAGCCGTGGTGAAAGTGTGACGCTTCCCCCAATGAACCCGAATCTTTGGAAGGCCATAGCTTTGTGAGATCTTGTCCAAATGGGACGAGTGAAGAGTCCATTGGCATCTACTGATTTTTCAGATATCTAAAATGAGCTTGCATGTGGTATTTGGAGCTCTGACCACAAAGTTACGCCGTTTGGGAGTTCGAAAGTCCAAACGGTGATGAAACTTGGCCATTTCAGGTTAGAAATGGGTGGTTTTCCAAAATCCAAGTGGGTTTGGGGTGTACCTTCGACCCACAAGGAGGGGGTGTATGTTGAATGCCACAGAAAGTACTATAAAAGGGGTTGGTCTCCCTCCTCACTCCCTCTTGGAGCCTTGGTGAGTCCCGGTGAACTCAAGGTTGGTGATGTGACTTCACCACTGGTCCAAGGCTGGGACACTTGTTTGTGTCTTGAGATACCAGTTGGATGGAATCCCGCTCCTTGCTAGGCCACACTCGATGTGTCCCGAGTTGTGAGTCTCAGTTAGCCATGTTGGAAAAGTAGTAAATGCAAGATGGGCTAATATGGAGTAGGGTGACACTCAAGGGCGGTTAGGACCATGGTGAGTTGTATCACCATGAGTTTTTATACATTGAGATGGAAATTTCGCCCCATGTTACCAAGTGACATGTCAAGTGCCACGAGTGGAATGCGTATTAGTAGTCCTGGTGACTGGGACTTAATAAAATGAGTTGGAAATGAAGACTAACTTTGTATGTGCTTGGCATATGCAGTATTAGACAGTTTGTGATCCAAGTGAAGTTGTGAAGGTTTGCCAAAGACAATTTGGTACTATGAAATTTCATTTGGGTCGCGACAATTTTCATCACATGGGATATTTCTTGTATGAACGCATTGTTACAATAAGGTCATATTCAACCTACGGAAAATTTCACATGAGGACATTTTTAACAAGAGGGCATTTTAATAAGGCATTCCTTATAAAGTTATTTCACTAGAGGGTATTTTCATTACAAAGCCATTTTTATCACATGAGCAAATTTCACTATGAGGTCATTTTTGATAAGATAGCATTTTGTATATGAAGACAAGTTCACTACGATTTTGTTTTCATCACATAGATAATTTCATCATGAGGGCATTTTGAATAAGAGAGCATTTCTTATATAAAGACAACTTCACTAGAGGACATTTTCAAGATAAGACCATTTTAATTTCATGTACAAATTTCATCATTTTAACAATGGTGATTTTCAAAGATGTTTTGATTATATTACTTATTTGTTGAATTTATATTTGAAGTATATATATATTATAAAAAATTTAATTTTTCAGTTGAAACATTTTTGTTCTCTATGAATCATTTAATATATGCATCATAAACATAAATATTTTTAAATAATATAAAAATAAAATAATTTTTGTATAAAGAACTACTACACTTAAAAATTGGACTTATAAGATATTTAGTATTGATCAAAGGCATACAAGAAAAAATGAAGAATTTTTGTATAAGCTAGCAAATTAGTGCTAATGAAGTGAAATGCAATTCTTTAAGTAAATTTTGGAGGCACACTCATTTATTTGTAAATTTTCATTTCAAAATCAAAGTTACAAGAGTATACAAGTATACAAGTATAAATCTAGGTGAATCTAAAATCCATCTAGTGCATAGTTACAAGGAAAAGACATGAAAAAATTTAAAACATTATCCAAGTAAGAGGGTAAATTTGAAAGAAAATTTATCAAAAATTGACTTTTTTCAAAGTCGCTACCTCCATAGTACCATAATTCAATCCAATTAAATTAAATTTAAAGTGACAGATATAGAAAATTAGCAAAAGATTATGATGCAAAAAAGACTTACTTTTTTGAAAGCCAAGAGATCTTTCCAATGTGCAATTACATAGCCAAAATACAACAAAATTTAGTAAGTACAATCATAGAGAGATAATTTAATAATAATAATATTTCATCATTGTTTTTGAAGTTGGATGATTTTTCATTCAAGAGTACAAAATTACACCTTGCTTATGCCTTATAAAGATTTTTTTTAACAATATTTTACAAAAATATCATCGATTTTGTTCAATTTTTATTAAACAATGTCAAAAGAAATCCTCAAATAAATCTTCTAACAGTGATTGGATTTAGATGACCATACTATTACCCTACAAAGGTTTATGATGTTTGATTCCAAGAGATTGAATAGAGTCAACTCTCAATTCCTAAAACCTTTCAATATAAGTAATTAAAATCTAAATGTTGGATTGTTAGATGTAAATTATTTCTTTAAATGTTATATTTAATTTTTGAAGTTCTATGACTATGTTTAATACCAAAATCCACACCAAAATAGCCTTTCCAGTGTAGTTGCAAAAAAATTTAAAAAAACTGGTTATTCATTTAATCAAGGGATCTTTCACTAGAATAACAAGGAAAACTGGAAGAAACTTGGAAGAAATTTCAAGAACAATCACAATATAGATTTCAAGTTATTAGGATTTAAAGTATAAAGAAACATGGATATTTGCATCTAGTAATAGGTTGAATTCTTATACCTAAAAAGTTGAGAATCTAGGGAAAAAATTCCATTAAAAGAAAATTGGTACAAAATGGAAGGAATAAACTAAATCTTGAATAGCTCTAAGATGGAATTGAAACACCTCAATCTTCAACGACATTAACATGTAAGCCTAAAAATGCGAGCCTACGAGCCTTGAGCCTAGGTGTAAGTAGATACTCTACAATTATTGAAGGTGTCTGTAACATACATACTTATAATATAAGTACTTTATAACCATAGAAAGTGCTTATAACATAGGTACCTATAACATAAACACCTATAATATAAATATTCTATAACCATGAAGGTTACCTATAATATGGATTCCCTTATAATATAATTAGGCACCTATAACTATAAACATCATATAACCGTGGAAGGTGCTTATAACATAGGTACCTACAACATAAACACTTATAATATAGACACCTAAAATATAACCAGGCACCTATAATGTAAATATCCTATAACTATAGAAGGTGCCTAATATAATATAGGTACCTATAACCTAGGAGCCTAGGCTTATGGGCTCAAGATCCTAGGCTCACATACTAGCAACCATGCCTCAATCCTATTGATGAGATTGTTTTGTCAAACAACCTAAACTTTGTTTACTTTTACTTTTTGGAAACAAATTTTCAAGGATGAACATTTGCACTTTTGTCTTGTATAGAAGAATTCTTTGTCATCCATTGGACACTTTTAGGCTGCCGCATTGTTACAGGGTTAATTAAGTATAAGTATGTAAGCTTAACATGATATATACAGAGAGAAGAGCTCCAACCATTGATTTTGATTTTGACGATCGGCGTACATGAAGGCTTGATATGATACAACAACGAGCTCCCCTCTCGAGAACTCCACAGAATGCTAACGAAACAGGCCACACTTGGAGCTGCTGCATTTCTACATGAATGAGCAGCTTTCACGGTTCCAGGCGGCATTTTCAACATGGATTTTCAGAGTTCCACAACTATTCTTAGCCCCTAAAATTCCAGACTCCTACGTTACAAATGAGATCATCAGGCACTTCAAAAATCTGTGAAATCTGTTGCAGGCTTGTAAAACCCGCTCATCGATCGACCTCCTCCCTCGGTGTACGCACCAAGTGTTCAAAACTAAGGCCGTTATACTTGAGACCTTGCCCAAACTCGCAGGGAATTCGAAGTCCCGTGAAAAAATGCAAGAAGAAGAATCTAGCGATATGATACAACAAGTGGCTCACTAGCTAGCTAGTAGCTACAGAAGTTAGTCTACGCATGAACTTGTAAATGGTAATGAAACAGGCGCGGCGGAGCACCTGGAGCTCCTCATTTGAGGAGCTTTCAGTTCCAGAGCGTGATCGAGCAGGGATTGGGTGGAGATCGAGTTGTCTGCACAAAGCGGTGGAATGAATGCTGATGATTTCTTAGGCAGGGATCGGACGCCCCCAAATTGAGACTGCCATTTGATCAGATGTATAGAAGGGGTTGTACAATTAATCATCCTCTTAATCAATATGTACCTGTTGTCAAAAGAAACAGATTCCATAATTAGAATATCTATCAATCAACTCTAGAACCTTCCTAACTTCAATTTGCACACGGTATTGTTCAAAATAAACAATTCATTGGAATCCTCCGTCGTCCATTCATCAACAAGAGCGTATAAAAAAACAACTTGACAAATCTAAAATCTTGACCCTTCATAAGCTGTGTGCACACATGTGGTGATTATACAAATAACGCATTCTTTGGGGTGCTTGAATCTTCTTCCATTCCTCAACACAAACATGTAAATTTTTTTCTGACGAGTCTGAAACTTTGACTCCTCATAAATTTTGCATACCGTATCCCAAAACTACATTCTTGGGGGAGTTAGAATCCTCTTTCATTTGCCAACAAAAACAAACTTCTTTTTGAAAGTTTCAGATTCACCAAACTTTTTTTTGGCGAGTACGAAACTTTGACCCCTTGTAACATTTGCAATAAAAAACATGTAAAGAGAAGTTGACTAGGGGGAATCTAAAACTTTGACACCTCGTGACTTGTGCATACGGTATCCAAACACTGCATTCTTTGGTGCGTTGGAATCCTCTTTCCAACAGAAACGAGAACATGAGGAAAAAAATTGACCAGTTCAACAACACGAACTAAGCTCAGCTGGCGATGTTCAGCGGGTGTCGTACCTTGCATGCACACTGACATAGAACGAGTAGACTACTTGTGGACGAAAGTGGACGAGGCAGGGGTGGGTGTCTGCGCGTCTTGCACTTGGGGCGTGACGCTGGTGATGTTGTAGCGGGGCTGGTCGTGTCGGCGCTTGACCAGCCACCAGAACGGCAAGAGCAAAATCATGATGGACGACAACACGGCGAAGGCAATCCAGATGCGGTCAATGGCGACTTTGGCTGGGCCGCAGCGCACGTTCACCATGGTGTCGATGGTGTTTGTCACCAAGGAACAGTTGGTCAGACCCTCTATCCGGGGAAACGCGTCCAACGTGGTTTGCGCAGCTGCAAATTTGGGCCAACCCACACATTTTTGTCAAGGAAACGCATTTTCCTCGACAAGGACGCACAACAAGAGGAAGTAATGGAAAGTCTCCATTCAGCGTACAGTAAGGGAGAGAGAGGGTCCATTCACCATTCAAGAGAATTTTGAACCTTTGCCTACAACAATCTAGAACATTTTCACCATCTTGAATTTGAATTGTGCATTTATGCTGTGTCAAGCTAAAATTCCATTGCCACAAATCAGATGTCGATAGATGAAGTACTTTCACACTTACCACAAATCAAAGCTCACATGTATGGTCAATGGAGTCTCTAATGTATTGTACGGTTAATGCGGCCTCTGTCTGAGTTGTTGCAACAAATCATCAATTAATTTGCAATAGTTTTGTAGCAGTTCGATGGTCAATTTCATTAAAATGTTAGTATTATTGCGCCATTTCGACGGTGTGATATTTTGACCATCTAGGACAGATATAGATTTCAGAACGGCCAGTCTAAACTGTGGAATTGACCGTTTCGGTACTTTAATTAACCTTAAACTCATAGTCCACTGCGAAATTTTACAAAACCGTTGCAAAAGTCACACGGGAGATTTAAAAGTTCAACAATTTTGGTAATGAAACGGAGTTGTGCTTCTTAGGAGGTGATTCAATTGAGATGATAAACTCTGTTTTATTTCCTCCATAATAAACTCTTAAAATTCCCTTGTGAGGCTTGGGCCCGGAACCAATGCATATCTATGCCTGAAATGCTGCAAAACTATTGCTCTCTCAAATAGTTGCAAATACTTTGCACAATATTGTACTAAACAATAATTGCAAAATTGTTAACAGATTTCTGGTGGTCGTCGCAAAAAACGTTGCAAAAATTATTGCAATCTCAGCCTTCTGTGCTTGAGAGCAGATCATAGAGATTTCTCTTTGAATAGATTGTGAACTACTGATTAGCAAGAGCTGTAAGAAAATGGGGCCTTAAGTACGTGATTACTTACCTCTTGTTGATGCGGAGATGGAATTGTAAGTAGATTGGTTGACGTAGAATGGGAAGATTCTTAAACAAGCAGTTCGAGTGCCGTTGCACACAAAAGGCTTTACAAGCTGCATGCAAGGAGTCTTTCATCTATGAGTGACGAAGGAGAATTCTTTCACCGTTCGAAGCCAATCTAAACAGAAAATGACACAGAACGAGCAGTAACAGCAACCTGGGCAGAAATAAATTTTAAAATGGAGCTCTGCAAACACACTTTTCTAAGAAAGTACTCCATCATTTTCTTCATTCTTAGAAAAAATGAACGAAAACGAGCAACACTTACATCCGAGAGTTCGTTGATTGGAAGAGTATCATTTGCGCAAATGCCAGTGTAATTGTAGGCAGGTGCAGGGCCAATTGGATCACACACTCCTGTCAACGAAGTCGCTCCCTGGGTGTAGAACAGAAACTGAGCAGTCGCCTGCATTGCAAGAATCAATCCACAATTACACAACTTCAAAACTTCAAAACTTCAAAACTTCAAAACTTGTTTGATTATACCATCTAGAGACTTCAAATTGCCCAAATGGTGCTTGTCATTCTCTCTAGAAGCTGCACAAGGTGATTGGTCTTGTTCAAGTGTTGCATGATCAAACTACAACTATCAAACTTCAAGATTTGAGGTACATGGAGGAACGCAAGGACAAGAAATAGAAAACCCCGCCGGAATGTGTTCAGAAAATCATATTTACCGAAGCAAGCACATCCTTCATGGACTTCCGAACTTGAAAGTATTGTGTGGAGAAGGAAGCCAAGTCCCCGCATGGAAGTAAGTCATCAAGGGTGGTGTTCTGGGGGCTTTGAAGGTACTGTTTGAAAGCTAAGCAGGTGTCATCTGCCAAACTGACCAAGATTTACCTCATTTGTTAGCATCCCACAATTCTAACTGGGTAACCATATTAGACCATTCAAGAGAAAAATGATGTGAAAAGCTCTTGTGTCAGAACGCCTTAATCAATTCAATACAAGAAGCTGCAGAAACAAGCTACTGTAGAACAAATTGGATTCAAATTATGCAAATTTTTTCACAGGACAAGGAAGAAGGTCTGGAGCTTACTAGTGAACGCTGAAGTAGAACCCATACATGACCCAATTCAAGGCGATGAAAATCCACGTGACCACGATAATCCTACAAACAATGGACAAAATCTTTAAGAAACTTCCAATCGGGCAATTCCAGCAAATTAATCTTACGAATTTTCTATACGCAGCTGTCCGGCCAGTGGTTAACGCTAAATTGATGTTCACTTACAGGTAGAAGAAGCGCCTCCACCTCAGAAATGTTGATGCTGTGCTCCCAAAGACATGCCCACACATTCCACATGATTAGTCTGTGCACCATCGATCTCAATCGGGTAGTATTCTGAAAGCCCATCCCTTCGGGTTGCATTTTGAACTTCGTTTCAATAAGTCAAGAAGGGACCAGAAGAGGGAAGCTGCCAGCATACCAAATCCGAGAACAATGAGAAGCAGATTCAGCGACGTCACCACAAGGAACACAATTTCTCTGAAAACAACAAATCACCACAACATTGTTAATAGGGTTTCGGCACTCTCACGTAAGATCCTGTTCCACCAAATTCAGGTTTAAAAAATTAAGGAGCAAGAGGGGGACTTCCTCACAAGATTTTGAAAATCTTCCGATAGGTCTTCTTGTTGACAAAGATTTTCTCGTTCACGACAGAGGCGAGGCTGTTAAGCCTCACCTCCGTGGAGTTCAAGGAGCGGTACAACCCCGGGTTGTAGGGCAACACGATGCCCTTCACATGCCCCAGGGTGTCGGAGACGCTGTGCATGCTATCCGTGGCGTTATGAGCTGCTTCTAAAAGCACGTCCTCCACGTTGTACGCTTGCGCTGAGAACTTCTTCCAAGCCACGAACAACACCACGCTGCAACCACTGCAACACATCCACATACAGCTTTTGTCAACTGCACACAACTTATACCAAAACCCTAATAATTTGGTGTCTGAATTCAAGGGTCATCCACATATACAGCTTCCGTCAACTCAGTGGCCACCACACAACTTATACCCAAACCCTAGTAACTTGGTGTCTGGATTCAAGGCTCACACATTCACATGACATATATAGCTTCCGTCAACTCAATGGCCACCACACAACTTACACAAACCCCCTAATAATTTGGTGTCTGAATTCCAGGCTCACACATCCACATAAAGCCTTTGACAACTCAGTGGACACCACACAACTAACACCAATTAAACCCCTAGTAATTTGGTGTCTGAATTCAAGGCTTGCTTACACTGCAATGGTGGAGAGGAGGACGACGATGACTGTGGCAGCCGTGTGGTAACCTCTGGAGCGAGGATGTTTGGAGCGTGGCCTCTTCCCGCAGAAGCACGCTTTGCAGCAAGCGAAAATGAGGAGGAGCAATCCCAACACCAGCCATGCCACTGCAATTGCGTACCCAGAGATTCCTGTAAACACTACAGACTGCCATTCCACGTCCAATCTACAACCTTCAGAACTCGAAATTCAGCCTCAAAACCAAAGCCTTTCAGCCTAGTGAATGGGATTTCAAGAGTCTAGAATTTCTTCCATTTCATTATTTTTGATCGCACTCATTGATATCTACTGTGGATACCTCTAGTATCTGGGTAACTGTCACTCTAGTGACGACTCCGAAATCAATTTAATGTAGATTGAATCAACTTTATTGTAGTCCTCATTTGAGGAATGTATGGGTGGAAGGATTGTACTACTCACCCCCCAGTAATGTTTGCTCGTCAGGTCGTACCCCTTGCGGTAATGGTTGAAATGATTAAACGGGTCGATACGGTCGTCCCTCAGTGCCAATGGCCGGAAATTCGGCTCATTGATAACCCGCAGTGCTCGCCCGTGGACTGCGTACGTTTGCCAACTCAACCGTTACTGTACTGTAAGCTAGACACAGCTTCTTCTCATTCAGAAGTAAGTGCTCAGAGAATTCATAATCATTTCTCGAAGAGAGAACAGTGACGACACAATCAAATTAAAAGCTCTTGAAAATTTTCAAAATCCGGAGAAATAAGACATGGAGTACACAGAAACAAGGTGATCCCAAACCATGCATACCTTTGATGGTTGTCAATTTATCAAACTTTCGATCGACGCGTTTAGCTTCATTCAAACAACTGTTTTCGAGACTCAGTTATATCAAAATTCGCTATCAATATTTTGCGGAAATTTACGGAGGCATAGTCGAATTCCCACTGGGTGTAGTTCGATCAAGAAACAGCTAGGAAGGTGTTTGGAAATAGGCATGGAAGTAACTCACCGATTTTCCATTCGCTAATTATGACGGTGTCACCCGCTGCAGTAGCAATAATACTAGGAAAGTGCAAGCGAAAACTGGGTTGTGCCCAAAGCAATTTCCTCATGCGATTGTTGTCATCACTGCTCTGCACTGGTTGCGCCCACAACAAACACACCAATACTAAACCCACTATGGAACGAAACCCACCCATTCTAGTTTTAGGCACCTTTGTAACAGGACTCAATATCTGTGATTCAAGCTTCGCCACCATGGTGATCTCGAGGGCATGCAACTGGATAATTAATGGTCTACCTGAACTCTCAATGTTTCAATCCACAAGTGATTCAATCTTCGCCTTCACAGCTAATTAATAAGCTCAACGTGATCACAATATACACTAGTGTACAAATTCGATTGTTTGAGTGCAGTTCCAGTCAGGTGTGCATTCCAAACCGTTTTGGTTCATTCGAAACTGACGCGTACGTCTTCCTCAAAAGTTTGAACCTCCAGGGAGCTAGCTAGTCTCACAATTCACACTGACCAGCTAGCTTGCTTCTTCTCCAGGACTTCCAATGATAATCGCTGTCCGAGCCTGAGACTCCCGCAAAACCCCGGAAACCAACGAATCCCTCAGGTGTGGGAGATTGCACTAAACCCATGCATTCCATATTAGACTATATTTGACGCCCACAGTAACCACCCGGCATCATCACCATCCTCACAGACTGAAAAAGCGACAGTTGTGTTGCCTTGACTGGGCCATGCTCGCATTGACGTCTCCTTGCAGACCAGGACGCAGCTGTACTTTTGATCAAAAACCTTGACTGGAACATCGGGAACGAAGGGACCATCCAAGCCGCCAGGTAGCAGTGGCAACTGTCGTAGTAGCTTCCGTCGCTTAAGTTGCACACCCTGTGCTTGCATCGTAAACTCGTTTGCTCCCAGCATCTCCCTTGGAAGCTTCGATCCGCTACTAGCTCACTAGCTACTGATGATTCTGTGATCATGAATCAATGAAAGTATTCAGAAACCTCGATCTCGATCAGCTGGTGAAATTGAAGAGCCTTCAGGTGAGGGGATTGAGAAGTCGATCCTTGAGACTTGACTCACTTGAGACTTGAGACTTCAAGAGAGCTAAGAAACTTCCCCAAGAAAGTGCAGGGAGGGCTTGACTTAGCTTGTGTTTGTCTACACGATTTGGCTCGCTCTGGTGGCTTGGACTTGTTCTTTCCAGACAAGGAGATTCGCGTCTGGACCCACGGGATTACTAAAAAGTGGACGCGATTGCACTGGTGGTTCCTGCCGTTCTGGTTTCGACGTAAGTTACAACAGTGAATTCTGCGGGATTAATGTGGCGCAGGCGATACATTGGAGTCTAGACTCTAAAGTCTTGCCGTCCACTGGGTGGATTATGAATATCTTAATCCTTGTTCAAAGGACGTTAATCCTTCGTAGGACGCACGCCCCAGTGACCAAGGTATACTTTGATCAGTAGACCAATAGGTGTATTTAGGTGTATTCTTTGTTTCTACAGTTAATAGTGAAGTCATTCATTGGTTCACAACGTGACAACGTCTTGAGAGGGTTAACCCAAATAGGACAAGACCTATCAACAAGGTACATTGTCAAAAATGATTTGAATTATGGTCTAATCAAGGTGCTTTCTTCATTTCTACAGTGATCTATTGAATACTTTTAGCTGCCACGTTGTTATACGAAATGACCCTATTCAAAGGATGCCGGACTGTAACTAAGGTAGTCACTCGAAAATGATTGTTTGATTTTCAGACTGATGGGTTCATTATTCATTGCTACAATGACCTAAAAAATCATCCATCAATCACTTTTTGGTTACATGGGGATTGAATTTCATTAATATGGCATTACATGTTTTTCAGCCCCTGTGGAAGGCTGCGAGTTCCCCAGGGTTCCCAGAGTCTGAAGCTGTCTAGAATTACGCCGCAGCAGTTGCGTGACATGGCACAGCGACCGCCACGTCATACAAAAAATTATTTTTTTTCCAAAAAAAGAAAAAAAAAATTGTTCATCTTGTTTTCCATTTTAAGATTTTAAGATTTTTTTTTTTAAATTTTTTTTTCCTGACAGCGGCCGTTCTTTTGCTGCCGGGGGAACAGCGCCAAGAACAGGCCCGAAACGGCCCTCCAGACACCCCAAAAATCATCTAATGTGACTCATTCCACAACATTGGCACTTTTTACAATTAAGACTGCATGGTCTAAAAATGGTATATGGAATTTGCCATTCTAATGAAATTCCCTATTTACACTGTCTTTATAGGATTTATCTTGTATGGACAAGATTTGTATCACCAAAGTACTTTGCCTAAAATGATTGGAATTCTAAACCAATAGGTGTAGTCTTCATTTTTATGGTGATCTTGAAAGTCATCCATCAATCACATTTTTTTGGCCTTTGTAGCGTTTCATGGTTGAAAAGCCTATTGTAGAAGCTACAACAAATGGTCAAAGTAAATCCAAGTAATACATATATAGCAAATTCCATTAAAATGGCATATGAAAGCCACTACTTTCAAAACAATTGGTCTGAACATCTAGGACAAGTATAGATGTAAAACCGCCAAAGTTTTGGAATGCCGTCATTTGAATGAAATTCGCCATAATTGTAGATGAAAATAGAATTAGAAACATGTGATATGTACAAATGTCATATATCCTCTCCAATATGTAGATGAATGCTGAAATTTGGAGCACCACCATAACATTTTATATCGCCACTTTAGCACTTCATAAAATAAAAATAAAAATAAAATAGATAAAAATAGATAAATAAAATGATCGGCATTGCTTATTTGCTTTCCCGGCTAGGCGGCTATCACATATGTACGAGTTCATTCACAGGCGGAGCCCCAGTCACTAGCTCCCACCAAAACCAGGCCGTGCGGGCGCTAACCAGTGGTGGGGGTGGAGCGCTGCGCATTTCATCCACCCAACAGCCAGCAGTGGGCCCAATCAAGGTGGCATCAACACCCTCCATCCAAGTTAGCGCCCATCCCCACCACCGGTTAGCGCCTGGTTTCGGTGGGAGCTAGTGACTTGACATGCGGAGCTAGCCAGCCAGGCAGGCGCATAAAGGCAAAGTGACTGAGCTTTTATCGACGGAGGCAGTGACGCACGATATCAGAAGAAGATGCCGTTTCTCTTGCAATGAACTTCTTTGAACTTCTTTGCATTTGCGTTAAAAAAAACTCCTGAAAAACCTGGAAGATGCTGTTTCTGTGAAAAGTGAGAACCGAGAGAAGCGCGCACTGTTCAACAGAGGCCTGATTTCTGTATTGGAATGGTCGGTGATGGACATCCCTGATGCTCCAAACACCGACGTGGTTCCATTCCTTCCAATGAATCTCTCTCTCTCTCTTTGCATGTAAGTGCATGTTTTCTGCACACCTTTGGGGATCCGGAGCCCTACACTACAAATAGTTATCCTCCATTCTCTCCTAGTCATTTGATTATTCCACGTAGGGTGGTTGTTCTAACGGAGATGGAGGGGCTTTTGTTTTTCATTGTTGGTTCCGCTTGTCCCTACCATGTGAGCCTAGAAAGTGTAACTAAGGTTTAATTGTTGTTTCTGCTTGTCCCTACCATGTGAGCCTAGAAAGTGTAACGAATGTCTAGGTCCTTCTCAACTTCAAAATCCATTTGCAATCGAAGTGATTTTATTCTTGAATGTGGGCCATCTTTATGCACCCAAGAAAGTGTATCTGAGGCCCACTTTGTATATAGAGTAAACTCTTGTCATTTACTGCACACATCTAAAAAAACAGACAACAACTGTTTGTTTAACCGCACGTCAATCAACTACCAATTCAAATCTGATGGGAATAAAAAAATTTGTACCACAACCCAATGACCGTACACTATGCGGTGAAGAGTTGCAAGGGATTTTTTTACCTAGATTTCAGCTACATTGCCTCTAAATTGCAATAAAATTTGTAAAATAAAATCTTTTTGCATTTTGCTTTTTGAAGGTGAATCTCAATATGACATTCGATAATCATGCAAGTCTCCATATTTATACGGAGAAGGATAATTTGAATTCTATATGTGCAATGATTGGCAAGTTTATTCTACTTGGGCTAGGAGGCCACCCCGATTTGAGGTTATTGAAGCCTTCAATCTAGTCCTAGTTTGGTGCTCTGGCTCCAAAGCATCTAAAGTGTTGGGGCCGGTTGCTTGGAGTCAAAATTGATAAGGCCTTTTGAAATTATAATGCTTTGGGCCACACAACATATGGTACAATATTGAACTTTGAAGAACTTGAACATTCTCATATAATTGGGGTCCAAATTTTAATGCATAAAGTATTACAATTCTTACCAACATTGAAGTCTTTCTAGCATCTAAAATGCATGTCACTTTGCCTTTTAGGGCCCTTCCCAGTTTCAAATCCAATTGTATTTGAGTGATTATATTCTTGTGAGTGGGTCATTTTTAGGCACCTAGCAAAGTCAATTGTAGATATTAACTTTTGTTTATTGCTTTGTATGTATGTATATATGTATGTATATATATATTGTAAGTTTTATAAAAATCAATCTCCAATTATCCATGTTAACTTCCACTACTATCCCAAATTTTGAGATTTTTTTGCATTAATATTTAAAGCCAACAATTTTTGGGGGTTAGAGAAAAAAACTAAAGTCCTAGTGTCTCCATGGGAAACAACATGGATTTGGGGCAAGCTCCCTATGATCTCAATATTTGTCGTAATATTCTAAATTTATTGTGGAGATGGAAAAACACATTAACTTCCTGGAAATATAATTTTTATTTTCTTCATCTTAAATGCAAATATCTTGCAATCTACAAGGTCAATTTTTTTTTTAAATTTCTTCCACATATTTTTACACTAGTCCAGTGCAAGGTTTTATAGTTATATATTAGAAATTAAGTTTTATGCTCTTTGCAATAAAAATGGCAATTTTGAGTGGATTTTGATAAAAAAAAAAAAAAGCCTTGACACTTTAAGCAATAAGGTCCCTCTATCCTATATGTGTGCATTCAAACCTCCAATTGCCTTATGGCCTATCTACATTGCTTGCTACATTGTAAAATTTGACCCCAATATTGTAATTATTTAAGGGCCCTCACTTTTCTAAGACCTAAAATCATCAGGCCTATGCGCACCCATGAAAAATCATGTACAAGATCATATAATAAAGATAATCTATGTTCCCACATCCTTTGTACTATGAACTTTCAACATTAATATTTTTTTTTACATTCCACACTAATTTGAATAACCATTTGTAATAATAGGCTCAACGATTTTGAATTTTCATTTTATATACTTATGATGTAGACATGTTGTAGATGGGGCCCTTTAGACATAGGATCTACGTTTTCATCATCTAGGTGGTTGCAAGAAAGACCAAATGATTTGGGTAGCGTTTTGCACAATATTCATGATCTTTTGGGAGTACTTTAAAATTAGAAAAAAAAAAATTTAATATAAAAATATGTCCTATATATACACCTTTAAGAAGAAGGTACATAGGCAAAAGAAAAAGTATAGAAAGTTTTTCTAAGTAGGAGAATTAGAAAAGTGCAAAATCTCAAGAAAATATGTACTTTGATGTTTTATTTTGTAAAAAATAGTTCTTTTTAATTTTAAAAAAACTGAAAATTGACTATTTGGGAGAATTAATATCAAGTTAGCCATATCCAATATAAATTTCAAGTGAATTAGGCTCAATGCTTCAAAAGTTATGGCCAATGATAACTCCATCACTCCAATTGTGATGCAAAATAGGATCAGTCTTTCTTGCTCATCTTTTAGATATTAAGATCTACCTTCTCCATCATCTCTTCAAAGTATTTTATTCCATAAAAGAATTTAGAAAGTCAATGCAACTTATTTAGACCCTGTTGAATTACCAGCCATGCCTGACTCCGTTGACTTATACTACTAGTGCGGGTACAAAATTAGTGCCATCACAAAAAAAATTCTTCAATCCAACACAAATATAGTTCCAGCTGTACTAATGTACGGTGCTGTAAAAGCAACCACTAACATAGAGGTACATTTTCTTTCTTCGATGTATATACCAACAATATACATGTGGTCGCTTTTAGTTACTAGTGACCATAGCTACATTTCAACTTCAAAAATTCATAACTATTTTCATGAAGGTCCCAAAGACATGCCAATTCCATTTTTTTCCTTTCCTACAAAAAGTTACTGACTGTAAATTTTTTCCAGGAGTTTCCCACAAATGCAATCAGCTCTTGAAAGGTCGCTTCAAGAGCAGACTGCCTTTTAAGTGTCTGATTGGTCAAGTTATTAGTCTTGCTTGCCCAATCCTGAATTAGGATATTATTAAAAATACAGCTCTGAAGTCTGAACTGTGAAGAAAGTCTGTGTCATAAATGGAGCGCATCCCCAAAGCCATCGAGTTTCTTCCGGTATTCATATCCGATTTCCTTTTCCTTTTTCCACTTGATGAATATCATCATTAGCCCAGCCCAACCTTTGAGACTGTTGGTTGGAGTTGTTTCCACAGAAAGCAAGAGGAAAATTCAATTTTGAAAATTTAAAACATCTAAAAAACCAAACATTTTGTTTTACTGATGACTGGGGTGAGCTTGCTTCCGTCATAGTGAGCCCTCACTCAAGTCCGCAGCAGGGATTTTTTTCCCGAGCAAATGATTTGGGACAAGACCGTTTTATTTAGGATGAATGTACACTCTTCTGGAATGAATAGATGGATTTTCATCCATATATTTTAGGTTTCATCCATGCATTTTAGATTTCATCCACTCCCATGGATGTAAATAGCTGTGTCACTCCAGTGTAAGATCGCTTTCTGCACTGCTTAAAATAAATGGAAAAAAATCGAAAGCCGTCTGTTTCAAAAATAAATAAAAATAAAAAATAAAAAATAAAAAAATAAATCCCTGGTGGCCTGGTCCGCAATGTGGTCCGTCCGTGTGCATCAGTCGGATTCAACAAGGGCGTGCTTTTGGAGGCCACTCACAAAGGGTGGGGCCCAGCCTGCCAGGCAGAGCCAGGACCGTTGCTTGTGGAGCACGTGACTCAGTCCAGGAAAGGCGGTGCAGGATCGTATCGTGGAACCCCCCTGGGAGTGTTGCTGCTGGAACAACTCGGCAACTGTGGGCCGTAACAAACCGCGGACGGACCCACCCCGCCGTTGGTCCTTTGGGGTGGGGTGGGGTCTTACTTACTAGTAAGAGGGAGAGAAAAGTTGAGGGGGGTTCAATCTTCCATTGGATGAATGATGAAAGATTGGAAAGGGGCCAACTTCATGGGATTGATATTCATTGAGGAAGCTTCAAAGAAATAAAGGAAAAGGGAGTAGAAAGTAATGGGTTTTTTTTGGGTTTTCGGACCAATGGTTATGTGACCTTTCTTTCAAAAAGAAACTTCTTAATTTGTTGGCTTCTTCATTTTGGGGTTTTGAATTGAAGGAGGCCAATTTTGAGTATGTAATATTTGTATGTGCTGGTTGTACCTGACGGATGAAATGAGGTTTCGGAAACATTGTACCAACAATGTATAAGGTCATGGTTATAGTCTGACATTTGTAAACACATTTATCCGTTTTTATATAGGCTTGAAGCTACCCATTTATTTTTTTTGAGGCAATTGGACATTGAATTGCCTAGAAAACACACTAGTAAAAAAGGGGGTCTTGAAGCATCAAACTACAATTAATGTCAAAGTTTAGGGATTTGGGAGTATGGAAGCACAAGCACCGTCTTTTGGGACTTCTTACTAGAGAATAAATGAGGGAATAGACCCCTGAAGAAGGTTGCTAGCATGTGAGCCTAGGATCTTGAATCTAGGCACCTATGTTGTAGGCACCTTCCATGATTATTGAATACTTATGTTATAGGTATATATAATATAAACGCCTTCAATGGTTGTAAGGTACCTACTTACACCCACTTAGGCTCAAGGCTCATATGCTCACATTTCTAAGATCACATGTTGGCACTCTTATAACCTCTAAATGCTCAATTGTCCATTGGATGAATGATGAAAGATTGAGAAGGTGCACTTCATGCCGTTAATATTCATTGAAGAAGCTTGAAGGAAAAAATAGAAGAAGTCTAGAATGCTAGTAGAAAGGGGTATCAAAACTTTGACATTGTAACTTGGTGCTCTAAGACACTCTTTTTATTAGTGGAAGATCTACAAATAAAGCTTCAACAAATTCAAGGAATGGTTGCTTTTCTTATGAGTTGATTACAATTTCTTCAACAAGTTGGAAGAAAGGAGGATAGTTGTCTAATTAGATTACCATATTTTATGTAGAACCTTCACCAAATGGGGAGATGATTGGAGGGTTTCATTATTGTGACTCCCTAAGCCATTGTATAATGTATTAATGGAAAGTCAAAAAATGTATTCAATAAAAATCAATAATATATATGAGATATTATAGAGGATTCACAATTATTTATAATGATTTGTTTTATGCGATCTTATTGTATTCATTTTGAGCATATAGGAGTTGGCCTATAATGAAGTTTGACTATTCATCCAATGGATGATGATTGAAAAGTGCATTTCATCTAATTAATATTCATTGAGGAAGCTTTGAAGAAGACTATGTAATATTGCCTCCAACCCATATTTCTAGCCCATTTATTTTATTCCAATGTCCCAATTTTTATATGTCTCTTACTTCAAACCTCATTTTAGAATTGAAGATGTTTTTTTTCCTATGCTCAATAAAATGAAACAAAACAAGCCTAGTTTAGTATTCACTTTATATATTAAAAAAATTAAAAGATAAAATATTTTATGGTAATTTGAAGCTAGTTAGGTTAAAAAACAAAACAAACTGAATTTATTGTCTTTAACTAAACAAAGAAATACAATCTTCTAAACTACTTACACATATATACTTGGATTTTTTCCGTTATAAAGGATTTTTAGGTCAAAAATTCAAAAATTCATAATGCATTTTATAAGGGAGGAAGTCACCACTCTTTAATCTTTTTGTGATTTCATTTATTGCAATTGGAAGATTACTAACATTATTCATTTATTAAGGTATCTACATGCATCAAATTATCTTTACCAGTTTTCTAATACTTACATTTCTGTAAATAAATAAAAAAGCCAAAATATGAATGAAAGGAGTATATTAATAAATAAAAAAATAAAAAACACTCAACATAACATAGATATTTTGAATGAATTGCTTACTATGGTTTATTACAATTTATTAAAATAAATCTTTCTATCTTAAGTTTGAGTAATTAGGGGATAAAAGAAATTTGAAAGAGTGTTTGGTTCTACATTTTTTTTTGTCAATAAATGACTCCATTACTAAATTGTTGCTAAATCATGGGATGAATGTACATGTTTTTGGATGAATATCTTCTTCCATCAATTTGCATGTTTTATTCATATCCATGGATGTAAATAGTTGGTGGAAGCTAGAGATCTTGAGCAATTCATTATGTTTGAAAAAGAATGGAGCTTCAAGAGGGTCGCCCAAGCTAGATTAGCATTGCAAATTAAGAAATGATTTTTTATTTTCAAATTTTTTTATTTGCAGTATTGAAAAAGCTTTGGCTGACCTCTTGAGACCCTATTCTTTCTCTAATGATCAATTCATCTTTCAATCATGGAAAAGCTTTTAACATATTTATACTATTAGGTGCTTTTATCATCCTTTTTATAGGGTGGATGGAAATTTCATTTGAACCAATTAATTTCATCTTTGGGTATTACTCCTCGATTGAATTGAAGAATTTAATTTATATTCTAAACTAATTTTGCAATTTGATGTGCTAAAAGTGCTCCTAAGTTGCAAGTTGCACATACAAATTTCACCAATTCATCTTTAATATATATAAAATAGGGTGCTCTCAAAACGCCCATGCTCTAAAAGTGACCTTTAAAACAAAGGTACATTTTTCTTTCTTCAATGAACCAATAGTGTACATTTCAAGAGGGGGGCGCTTTTAGTGACCACTACATTTTACCTTCAAAAACTTGTAACTAATTCCACAAATTAATGTTCAAAAAATATGAAACAACTTGGAATAGATGCCATTTCTATTTTTTTTCCTACCAAAATTTACTGAAAATTGCTTCAAGGAATTTAGCTTCCCCTAAAATCCAATCAACTCTTAAAAGGTTGCATTAAGAGCAAACTACTTTATGTCCATATTTAAATTGTTGAAACCTTCACAGTCTAGGACAATCATCTCTGTAGTAAGAAAAAATCAAGTACCATAAGTGAACATTCACAGAGAATTTCATTAAAATAGCATACTCCATACGCCATTTAAGACTGCGCCATTTAAACTATAAAGGTGACATCTAGAACCGGTATACATTTCAGATTGTGTGGTCTAAACCATAAAAGTGTCATCCAAGACAAATGTAGATTTCAGACTGTGTGGTGTAACTGTAAGAGTGTCAAAGTTGTGGAACCGCGCCATTTTAACAAACTTCCCCATATTCATAGATCATAATCCGTCCTCATTCATCTTGAGTTGCACGGAGGGAGTGGAGGATTTGAACATACATATATTTTGCTTGAGAAATTCTCCAGCCCCAAGCATGTTAAGAGTGGATACGCTTGGAATATGTGATGGGCATAGATTTAGATCCTTCTCATTCAAGCTTGTGGGCTGTCAAATTTGCAAGCATGTGCCGATTGGAACCACTGCTCATGGCTAGCTGCGACACACCATCACATTCGATTCTCTTGTCGCCACCCTGCCTATTGAGCACATTGCTATGATCCAGAATTTGAAGAAGATCGTTGCAGTGGAAAATTGGAGTAACAATTGCTGCCTATTGCGAGACCGATTCAAGAAGCCTGGAGTGAGCACAGGGAGTTTGGCAGGACCACTGCTCATTTGGAATTGTTCTCTTAAAAAAAATTTGAACCACTCAACCCTCGCAGAAAACCTCGATCTTGGAAGAACGAAAATGTTGGGTGTAACTTTGGCTATGTTAACTCTGATGTGATGGACATCTTTTCGGGAACCAATAACGTATTTGTGGCAAGATCAATGATCAAAGTCATCTGAAATGATAAAAAAATTCTCAGGACACTGAGATTTTCAACCAGCAAGTTCCGTTACTCGTTGTTGAAGGCTGATGAATCGGTATTTCTACAGTAGCACCGTCCTGAATACAGACACGGAGTACTTTATAATTTGGCACAGAACCGAATGAATTAATAATTTGAATGTCAAAAAAAGTTGACCTAGTGAAGTTAGTCTCTCAGTCAGTGTGATCTACTAACAAGCTTGTAAGATTCAAGGTGGCTGCGAAGTTATTAAACTCCTCTATATGTACAACTACTTTTAAGGTTTTGCAGGAAGGTTTTGCAACAAAACGAAGTCCATCAAACCATACTTTCAAGCTCCACTCTCCCATTTTCATGAACTACAAATTGATGGCCAATTGGTGGCCCAAAAGGAGGAGGCATCTCATATGCGGCCTTGAGACAGGTTGCTTGAACTTGTGCGTAACTGCAACTCAACCACGGGTGAATGGAAACTGCTGCCAAGGACAGCCTTTTTCCTACATCTGCACAGTGGCAATCGGTGTCCGTGTTAAAATCAACAAAAACAAGTGCAACCGGCTCTGACTGATGTCCGCTCAAATCATATAATTTAAATCTGTATCTAGAGCACTTACTAGGTCTCGAGATTCCTGTGTCAAAATGTCGAGTCATCTAGTACAACCAAAATAACACTAGACAAGCTTCCTCTATGTAAAGCACGAATGATGTAAAGATGCTACAATTTTGTAAGATGAACTCTCACCTTTACAGAGAAGCCCTCGTAGTAAATCAGCAAGATCCGGGTTCGTGCCTTCTAAGATGAACAAGGGTTGATTCACAATCTGCAGATGGAAATCGGTGGCTCACGTAATCAGTGCCAGGATTCAGATCCAAAGAAACCATTGCACTGATCAGTTGCATTGCGTTGCGTTGCGTTGCATTGCATTGAGGAATAGTTTCATCAATACATGCATCCATAGAATTTGTGAAGAGCTCTAACCTTGTCGAAAACAGAAGGATAAGTGTCGCCCACAAATGGGTATCGCCCGAACACCATGCAGTAAAGTGTGCACCCCAAAGCCCAGATGTCTGCTGGGCACCCTCGGTAATACAACCCTGACAGGACAATCAGTGATAGAAAACGTCATAACCTTGAAAATAAATTCCATTTCTGTAGATTGAGGTGACGATCAAGCACTGGCTGTGCAAATTGAGCTTCATATTAGGTGTAATTACATTATGTTGCATCGTCTAATCCATCTTTAGGGTTACGGTGTCCTCCTTCTAGGAGCCTTGATTGAGCATGATAGAACGAGATTGAGTGCACCCTCTCCATGGAAATAATATCCCCTTGCGATTCCCATGGCTAAGCATGTTCTTTCTCATGACAAAGCCGCTCTACTTTCAAGGTATCGAGTCCAGAGTCTGGTCCGACAAACTCTGAGCAAGAGGTTTTATTAGGGTTTAAAGTTCCAGTGACTGTAGACATACCTGAGCAACATTCAGGAGCTGTGTAAACAGGAGTTCCAGGAGATCGCTGCAATTCGTCATTCCCTCCCTGCTCACCAACGTTTCAGAGTAAGTCTTTAAGTACTACTTAGCTGAAAACCAAAGAAAATTAACAAAAATTAAAGAAAATCAAAGAAAAAATTTGCTCAGCTTTGTTGAGCAAAAGGCAAGTGGTATGGCAATTTGTTTGCAGCCAACAGTGGACAGCCGGAAATGGTGAGCCTCAGTACCTCAAACATCCGACTTACTCCAAAGTCACAGATCTTGATGGACCCGTCTCCGCTTATAAGAAGATTTTCAGGTTTAATGTCCCCGTGGATCACATTCTGGGAGACACATCAATTGCACTGTCAGTGTAAGCTAAGCTTACTTTTACATGCAGGGCACAAAAAAGGATTACACAATTCTTGATGAAAACAAATGGAATTCTAAGTAGTATACAAAATTTTCACTCACATGGCTGTGAAGATATGAAAGCCCGGAAACCACATCTTGGAAATATTTCCTGGCAAGTGCTTCCCCGATGCCACCTGGAGGCCCGCAACCCTCAAAGATCCAGTTGCCTTCCGCATACTCCAGCACTTCATAACCCAAAATTCAATGCAAAAGTCAGGTATAACTTCCCATAAAACAAATGATCAGATTCATTACTTGGCATGATTTCGGAACCAAAGCAATTGAAGACTGAAGCCCGCTTGGAATTGGAGTGATTTAAGACACTCATTCAAATTTCAAAACCGCAGATCTAAACGATTTTATAGCTCTAAGGTTCTCATCCCACGATCAGTTGTTCAGATTATTTGGTACACATACCCAAATACAAGCGGCCGCTGTCTGGATCATCAATGACCTCATATAATTTCACAATGTTGGGATGATCAAGTCGCTTCATGATGGCTACCTGCCATTATATGATTTGCAACAAGCATCTATTAGTTGATGAAAATTACCTTTTGATCAACCCTCTTTTCGGACCAAATTTCAGACTACAAACAGCTGATTGATCTGCGGCAAGGAGAAAGCAATAATTTGGATCTGAGTCCCTGGAGACAAGGCTGAATCAACTCACCTCTCGTTGCACATCCATCATGGCTGTTTCAGTAGGAGAGACCCTCAGTTTGCTAAGTCGAGATTTGTTTAAAATCTTGATTGCGTAGAATTTCTCATCTTTTTTCCTCTGGTGCAAAACCTACACAGGGGTTTTCGGAGCACATAAAGAACTCAGTATTACATGAAGCACCTAATCACAAAATGCAACGTAACCACTGATAATTTCACGAACTGATAAAAAATTCCTCTGTAACGAATAGACACTGTTGTTAATTCTTCGCCTCTGTATCCTTTCACACAATTTGTACTGACTCACCACTTTTCCATAGCTTCCCGTTCCCAAATTGTGCTTCCGCACGTATTCATTGACCATCTTACTTCCATCAGAGTCCTGCCATGTTCATGCAGACAAATGTCAACAATCACAAAAGGAAGCACGGACTTATGAAAACATCAACTCCAGAAATTCTGCACACAGCACGAGAGATCACGCCGTTATGTCCAGATTCAAAGGTAGAGAGAGATGCGGCCATGGAAATTTCCTAAATGTGTTGATCGATTGAACCCATGTAAATAGCTCTAGAATCCTTTAGATGAAACGGAATATATTTAATGTATAATTGAAAGAGATACATCTCACTCTTAAAGAAACTACCGATGTAACCCCTCAAAGACCAAGGATTCACGTTTTTTAAAATGGCTAATCATAAAGTGAAGAAGACAAATTCGTAAAGAGCCTTGAAGTTTTATGACATCGCCAGAAAGAGTGAAGCGCATTGTGCAAGTGTTGATAAAAACGAAGCAAGCACCCGCGTTACGGTGAGATCGAGCTCGTTACCTGGGATCGAAACTCATGCCGAGTTTCTCTGACGCCAGCTCTCAGCAGGGGCAGCACCAGCAGTCCATGAGAGTCCACAATCTCAATTTTGGGCGGAGGGCAATAGTGAGCAGTACTGAGCGCCAGTTCCGCAACGGATGGTTGCTTGTGAATATCATGATTCTCTTCTTGGACTGAATAGCTTAGAAGCAGATGCTCCTTTGAGACTCGCTTCACAATGCCAGTCTTTGCTGATGAAGCTTTCGTCTCCTTCCCTGAACTCCTCCTTCTTTTCCCGAACCAGGGCAGTTGTCCACAACAGCAGGTGAATCGCTTTTCCATGTACAAAGCCTCACTGTTTGCTAGAATTCTGACCTTGGGAAATTAAGTGACCGTGAGTCAATGCAACTCAGGGTACTAAACTCCGGGGCAAAGGGCGCGCTAGCGCCTTTCTTTCGGTACTCCGAGGGTTTACTACCATCTTTGTTTTTCTTCAGTGACTGCTTCCAGGTTCCACTTCCAGCCCAGATATGAAGCCATATCCATTGCTTCAGGTAACTACTTCAATGCTGAGTGACCGCAACCGAAACGTTCCCTGTTCGGGACAAGCAAATTCTAAGCGTCAAGACTGTTAGACTGAACTTGATATTAGAAGTATCTACACTCTAAATCTCACACAGAGAATATATATCGGTACCCTCCCTTCTCAGATTGATCTCTCAGACTAACTGATGGGGTCGCTTCCTGATTCTAAGACACTACTTTATTAATGGTCTTTCTTGTCAAAGTGGCATGTTTCAAGCTTCAAAATTTGGGGCTGAGTCACGTGTTACGCGTGAGAGGATGTAACCATGTGAACCAATTCACATATGGCGTCTGAGGTCTCACCTATATACACTTCTGCAGAAACTCAGATGGTACTGGTGGTACCCTCTGCAGAAACCACCACTGAAATTGCTAAGAATTAGCGATTGGGAATAGGAGCTTGAACAAGTAATGGCGGAAGTCGCAGACATGGGGAAGTGTCGTCGCCTTGAGCACGTCGCAACGCGGCCCACACGTCGATCGCATGTTTAGAAATGCAGACACTACTTCATGCCCATCACCTCACCCTTCCACACCGTCGGCGGCTTTGACGCATTCAATCTGAAACAGTTTCGAGCTGCCATGAAATAGGCTATGTCACTTCCTTTTGTGTCGAACAGAAAACAAACAAAAAAGATCTCACAGCAAGTACTCGGA
This sequence comes from Antitrichia curtipendula, assembly GCA_951230915.1. Lineage (NCBI taxonomy): Eukaryota > Viridiplantae > Streptophyta > Bryopsida > Hypnales > Leucodontaceae > Antitrichia > Antitrichia curtipendula. The sequence goes on from OX579633.1 coordinate 43,484,861, forward strand.
ACTTGAGTAGATACGAGTGGAAACGTCATACATCTACGAGGGCGCACAGTAAATTACCTATGCGTTGACCTATGTTGACTCGATCGATCGATCTCTTCGACGGTGCACGCGTCTACAAGTGGCAATCAATCATTCAAATCTGCAGCTAGGTGGAGTCCTGGAAGCTGAGGAACGTGGGTTGGTGAACTTCCTCAGACGTTGACGTACAAGCTACAAACTTACGGTTCCAGTGATCCGGGCTAAAGCTAGGTCGAGGCGCTCCACGGAATTGGAACAACTTGTCCCCAGCTACTGAGAAAGACTCCAAAAGCAATGAATTCAGAAGCACTTGAGAAACTCGGCTTGTCACTCTCGTACGCTGACAGCCCAGCGCTCCTGGTGTCAATAATTCCCAACAAACTCACCCGAAACCGATCGATCTCTTTCACCTGATATATTTCTCACTACTGACGAGGCTTGGATGATGAAAAGGCGAGGCCGGAGTCGGGAAGCAGTTCTGAAGCTGCTGCTGTTTCAGTCGGATATATGGCGAACCAGCCAGCTGCCAGTACTGAGGGAGATTACCCTTGCTTTCCGAATATCAAAAATACCCCATTTTTTGCAGACGATTGTCAGTTGCACGTGGAGCAAGGGGAAAATATCAGGGAGAACCGGCAATGCAAATAAACAGGGAAACGAGGCACACATGTTCCCCGTTGGCAACACTGCAACCGGGACTGTAATAACCCGGGACTGGCAATCCGGGAACCAGTCGAAATAAGATCAGTTTCAGGCCTGTGATCGACAGGGATTGCCTGTGTCCAGCCTAGAAACTCATCTGCTGGTTTTGTACTTAGGGATCGCAGGATGGATTGTTTAGGAGCATTACAGTAACTGGCTGCTTTGGGTTCAGATTTAGAGACCTGTGAAAGCACATTTAGCAGCATATATCTAACAATAATTAAGTTAATACTCGTGAACAAGTTAACGCAACTGAATGGACAAGCTTTGAAGGAAGAAGGAGTAGAAAAGCCGCGTGCACGGAATGAGCGGAGGCTTGACGACGTCCTGTCTGCCAGCGCGAAACAATTAATCGGTTGCTGTCCGTTGCTCGGTATCTGCAGTGCCGAATCCACCGGTGGGTGTCGGGGCTGAATTAATTAATTAATTAGTCTCTCTGGTTTGGAGATCTGGCTGTCAACGGAGAGGTGGAGTACGTGATTTCTGCACTGATTTCTGCCTTTTGGCTTCATCCCAAGGCAATGGTGCTCCCCATGGATGGTATTATGCTTTGGTAGATACCTGGGGAGGGACTTATCAGTAATAAGTCAAAGAAGGACACCTGCCACATTCAGCTAAACAATGTTATTGCGTGTGGTTGAGAATTCTGTTGGTTTCATTCATGCACAGGAGACGGAAATCCAAAATGTCCAAGTATGGAAGTTTTTGTTGAAATCATGCCAAGGAGAAATCCAAAATGTCCAAGTATGGAAATTTGGCCAAAGTCAATGACTGTCCAGGGAATTTGACTGGATGACCAGGAATGGGCGAATGGCCGCTTTTGGAAAGGACAAAAATGTGTCCAATTTCCATCCTGATTCCTGAATTTCTCCTCAGTGTCATGACTGGCTTCACGTACTCTGCATGATGGTCCAGACAGACTGTAAAAATCATGTATCGAGATTTTATGTCCTCAAGATTCATCAATCGATGTGGAGACGAAGAACTCAAGCGTTTGTACTGAAACATGTGCTTGAATGGGAGCCACTCACTGGTAGAATTGAAAAGGAGGTGTCGGTGCAATGAGGGCGGAGGTCTTCGTGTAAGGGTAATAACAGTCAAACTTGGTTAATTCACCCCTAAAACTTTATAATATCTAATACGTTTTGGGGTTGTTTTGATCACCATAAGGTAGGAGGTCCATAAAGTGTCCATTGAAGAGCTGAAAACTGAATTTGGGGTGGTAAACTTCTTGAAATATTTTTTTAGTAAATCTTCTTCGAAAGGGCAAATGGAATTGTAATCGAACCCAATTTCTTTTATATTTTTTGAAGCTTTGTGGAATTAGTTATGAATTTGCGAAGTTGAAAAGGCATAGGGTTGTAAAATTGCCCACCTCCTCAAATGTACACAAATTGTACTTTGGGTTGAAACAAAAAAAAAAAACATGTACAAATAGTGTACATTGGAGGTAATGGGCAATTTTAGACCATGTGCGCTTCAAGAACCTCCTACCTTAAGTGAAGTAGCAATTATTAGTTTGTTTGTTTTGCATGCTTGGATCTCACTCAAATAGTGCCTTGAAGACCTAAATTTTTAATACGTAATTGCAACACAAGTCAAGAATGAGATCCTATGGTTAACGTAGATATGCTAATCACCTCACGAAAAGACTTGGGAACCTTTTTGTGAACAAATTTCAAATTTTCTTTCTTTGAAATTTGATGCACTAAATCCATGTTGAGTGTGGACTTTTGAGATAATAAAATTAAGCTATGAGATCATATAATTTTGATGCAATTGTAAGTCTTCTGAAGAAAAGTCTAATTTTTTTATTTATTGAACATTTATTGAACATCCCTTCATTGCACAACGTGCGGAGGCTATGTGATGGATGGAAAAAGCATTTCTACAACATGTGATAAGTATGTGGTTTACTTACATACAAAGTGTGCAATAAGTGTCGAGTTGTAAGGAGTGTGCAGTGATTAGCATGTCTACCTTAGAAGTTCTTCAAAATGCATAGAATTTTATTTACAATTATTTTTTCCCAAGGTGTTATATTTGTGCAATTTTGAGAGTATTTTTTTTACAAATTTTGAGCCAAAGAACTTTAAAGATTAATGGTTATTGTGAAATAGGTTAAAATTCCCTAGTAGTTATTATTTTTGTACTCCTACAAAAAATACAAAGGAGGTAATGAAGTAGTAATTGGTTAACTTTTTGTATTCCGCTTTCAGTGTTAATTGCTTATGGATAATGGTTAATTTCCACTTTTTGGTCAAAAATAATTGTTAGTTTCACTTTTAATTAGATGGACAACATTAGTTAATGTCATGTCATGTTAAGTGATGCACTTCATTATCCAAAAAGGAAATCATTAAAAGATGACACATGTATCACTATATTACCTACATCTAGCAAACTAGAAGAAAGCGATGAAGAAATTGCATTAGAGATTGAATAGCCTTCGCTTCCTATTGCATACAATTCAATTTGTGCATCCCTAGCAAATATCTAATTGTACTTAAAAGCAACAACGTAGTAATATTAGTGCTTTGGTTAATAAACTTGATGTGATTGAGAAGGATATTGCAAGTCTTCATTGTCAATTTGGATCTCATCAATCCACTTTGAATTGATATTTTTGCTAACTTTTACTATATCTAAACAATTATATAGAATAATATTATAATAGTTCATTTACAATGAGATAGCTTGGATATTAAATACATATTTATAAATGATGCGAGGATACCCTTTGCATATATGAAATTTATTTGTTAACTCATGTGTACTAGTTCTATTCTTTTTACTTCAAACTAGGCTTCCAATGCATTATCTTTAAACAAGTTTGATTGTACATTCATTCATTAGTGAGAATTTTGGAGTTAATTCTTGTCGGAAGAGATTTATAGCTAAGAGCTTCTTCAATGAAATTAGGCAAGTGGGGCCATCAATAACGGCTTGAAAAGTCAGTCCAATGCAACTACTACTTTCCTAGTCAATATTGCAACCTCACTTCCAATACCTTCCTTGTCCACTGTGCAGCCTTACTACTTTGAGGTTCTCATCCGTGATTTTGATACTCTTTGGAGAGACCACAATACAACTGGGCATACAAAATTTTTGTTGACTATGACCTTACGAAGTCCTTGAGTTATTATTCAATCTCTTGAAATGCTACAACTCCTATCTCTAAACACCACAATATATAGACACATTCTCTCACAATAGTATTAGGGGCATTAGCACATCTATTATATAGCCAATGTTTTGGGTCTTGATTGAAGCTGTCCTATGGACTTTTTGTAGAATTGTGGTTGTATAAGCCTACATGGAATAAACCATACATATAGAAAAATTCATCATCTTTTTCGATATATAGTGGTAATGTCTAGTATTATGGACATTAGGACATGTGAAAATGGATAATTTGAAATCCCATTTTTTATACTTTAATTTGTTGAATATTGCGGTGCAAAATGGCAATTCTTGTCTAGGGTGGTTCTATACACAAGAGTCAATTAAAGTTTGACTAAAGTGATTTATCCTCTTAGTGCATCTTGACAAGAACATGCTATGACCTCTGAAAATATTTTCTTTATGGCATCTTGATCTAAGTGCATTAGGGCCTAAGATGAGTTCATTTTTCTGAAATGCTAATTCAAAATTGAAACTTTCAACAAATTGCAATACAACTAAGGTAGGTACACCTAAAACCGCCACTTTTTGTTACTGAGCCTAGTTACTATTGTTAAACTGGTCAAATTTCTATATGTTCTTGTAGGCAAGTGAAAGGAGGTTCCAACGCACCAAAGAGCATGACATTTGGATACTGTATGCAAAAGTTATTAAGGAACAAAGTTTGGTTCTGAAAGCGTTTCTTCCACATTGGTACAGAACTGATTTTGGAGATGTACACATAGTATAGATGGCGGTTTAAGGTCAATGGCACATTTGGGTGTACCTACCTTAGTATTTCAAAAATATTCATGTCAAATAAAAGTACTAACACAAAATAATCAAAACAACCAATGGAAACCTTGACACTCACAATATTGTTTGTATTACCAAGCAATGGTCCTCTTCTCGATGCTGGGAAGGTATCATATTTTGTTCAATAATGGAGAGGAACTTATTACCAATAGTTATTCAAAGATTAAGAGCCATGTAAGAGAATTTTATTCATTGTATGGATTTCCTTTTTTAGGGATGCCAAAGGGCCCCCTACCTCGTTGGTAAACAATCGGTTATGCTGCCAAAAATCAATGCAAGATGCTAAACCCATCCTACAAAGTGGGCCACTTCGGGTGAATTTTGTGTTTTGTTAGAAAAAAAAGTCCCCTATTTTGTACCGTGTTAACTCTATGTTCTTCACCACTCCTTTCTAATTTGGGGTCTCTGATTGCAAATCTGAATTCAAGATTTGCAAATTTCATAACATTGTTAACCTGCGGGGATGGGGGGGAGAGGTCCCTTTTGTTACGCCCAGAACAAACAGCCATCAGAAAAAATTTCGACCCTCAAAGGGGCTGTCAGAATCTGACTTAGGCACCCTCGGGGTGTTATTACGGAATAATAAGGAAAAAATAAAAAAATAAAAAAGAATTAATTAATTTTTTTGAAAAAAAAGAATTAAAAAATTTTCAAGTCTGATGTGGCGCTGACGTGGCACCATTGATGCCATGCTGGATTTCACTTTCTTTTTTCTTTTTTTTAATTTTGTTTCCCTTATTGCACCGGCTCTCGCGGCCCCTTCCAGGGCTGAAATTTTTTGTAATGCAATGATGTCTCAACACACACAAATGAGATACAATGTTCTTCCTGCCCAGCCAATGAGGATCTAAATATTATAACTCAAATCTCCCCCTAATATCTAGGGGTGCATTATACTCCCACTTGGGGGGAGGAAATACAACCTATTAACCCCTAAAGTCCCGCTTGTCCCCTCGGGGAACAATTTGGGTCCGGGTAGGTTCCTATTGTCTCAATTTGAAGTGAATTTTTTTGAGATTTTTTGAGGTTGTGTAGCTTTGCAAGAGCTTTGTGGATATATAATTTTTGTTTCAATGGGATGCCGGATGAAATATTTATGGCACAATGAGCAAGAAAATGGAGATTCTCGGGCAGCCCCCAAAAAATTACAAAAAATCAAAATAATTTTTTTTGAATTTTTTTCCTAAAAGATTATATTTTTACCTATATGTGAATCTTTGATTCATTCTATTTGGACTAGGGATGAGAAAGTTATGGACAATCTTAGTTTTTCGGGCAATTTAAGCATCTTCTTGAAAAAAACTTTTTGTTCAACTTTGAATGCTAATATCTTCCAATCCGTACGGTGAAATTTGATGAAATTTTTACTACATGATCTTAGACAAGTTAAGTACAAGATCCTACGGTTAAATTTCCAAAAAATCAAAAAAATTGGTTTCCTTAAGTGAATACAGCAGAAGTGGTAGTTTTGAGTGGTTTTGGGCAGAAAACACCCTCGGGGCTTTAGGAGTTAACAATGAAATGTTGATCATGTGTGGCAAATAAAAAAATTATTGTGTTTTTCCCAAGGAGTAAATTCACCCTACATGGTCCACTTTGTGAGGCAGTTTTTTTTGTTTTGTTTAAACAAATGAAACGGAATTGGGGGAGGGGCCAGGTTTAGCGTCCTGCAAATTTGATGAAAAGTCCACTCTAGCATATCCCTATTGCATATGCAAACAGTTTGAGGATCCCAAAATTCTGAAATCTCAGTTTCAGTTACAATTCCAGCAATTGTTTTTTTGTTTTTTTGACACGAGCTCCAGCAATTGGGTTTGAATTCTGTCCCTTGAATAGCATTAGTTTGCCCATTGATGAGGGCTTGGGTTCCATTTGTCAACATGCTGTGGACTCGTGACCTCGGCAGTTTATCAGACTTCTTCCCGTATCCTCAGAAAGATACTCTCATACTCCCTCTGTTTCTGAAAAACAGACACCCATGTTTTCTATGTGTTTTACAAAGGAAAAGTGGGTCTTTTTCAGAAATAGAAGGAGTACTCCACAAGCGTCTAAGTTAATAATCAAAAGTGAAAAGGTCACCCTTTATTGGTGTAAAAAAAACACTACTACCACTACTACTAATAATCAAAAGTGAAGTGAAGAAGTACATAAGATAGGTTGCTTATAAAGTGACCCATCGTGATAGAGGTACCTATTTCTGATAACGAAAGCATTTCAACTTGTAGGATATGGGATATTCTTTGATAAATGGAGCTCAATGTGTACAAACATGAAGACAAGGACGAATGGGGAAAAAAATGACTTTTTTTTTCCAATAATGAATGTTTCATTCAATATAAATGTGAATTATTCATTCAGATCCATTCCAATTTCGTAGACTCACCTATTATGGTCCACTTTAGCACTTTTTCCTTAGAGCATCCCCACGCCTGACGCGCCAAGGAGGGGCGCCAAGTGCTGCCTTGGCGTGTGGATTTGGAGAGTCGCGCTTTACCACTCCTCCTCTGCCCCACGGCTGACGCCTCAAGCAGGGGCGCCAAATGGGTATTATTACAAAGAATTAAAAGGTTTTGATATAAAACTTACACATTTTGCTTCCAATGCATTAGTACGCACTCTCTTACATTGATTCCAAGGCACTTCCAATTTATTTTGAGTTCCTAAGGAAGAAGAGTAGCTTACTATATACACATGGGGTGGTAAGAGGTAGAACAAACAATGTGGGATAAGAAAATTAGATGTAGTAAGAGCTCCACCACTCATAGTTTTTTCCAAAGTAGAATTTGTGTTAGAATTAAAATTTCAGACCTCATTTAGGCATAGTAGATTAATTTTTTCCAAAAAAATTTGAATTCATAAAAGATGTGAAATCAAGACAAATTTCACCTCCAAAAATCCGTTTGTTATTTCAAGACTCCAATCAAAAGTTATGGACAAATTTCAAAAGAGGATTAGAAGGGAAATTTTTTACATTTGTAGAAATGTATAGTAGAAAATTTGTCAATAACCTTTGACTAGAGACTTGAAATCTCAAACGGATTTTTGGAGATGAAATTTATCTTGATTTCACATCTTTTCTTAGTTCAAAGTTTTTTGAAAAAAGCTATTCTACTATGCCTAAATGAGGTCTGAAATTTTAATTCTAACACAATTCCTACTTTGGAAAAAACTATGACTATGAGTGGGTGGAGCTCCTTCTAATTACTTATCTCACATGGGTTGCTCTACCTCCTACCACCCCACGTCTATATAGTAAGCTTCTCTTCCCTCTTGCAACTCAACAAAGGTGAATAAGCATTTCTCCCAATTATCTAGATACAAAATAAAGGAAACTTTATTCTAGTTGGAAAATCCTTTTTTTTCAGTTTTTTCACACGAGTAAAGGAAACCTTGTTGAGGTTAAAATTACTTGTGAGAAAAATTTGAAGGTCGAATGGGGTACGTGCCTCAAAGATGGGTGAGAAGGACTGTCAGTGCCTCGAAATTGGGTTGAAAAAGGTAGTCTGAGCCTTTGGCGAGCCGTACTCAAGGTTCACTATTTCCTCGTGTATCCTTAAAAATTCTGGCGCGGCCGGGCAGTTTTCCCCTTTTGGCGCGTCAGCCGTGGGAAAGTAAAAGAAGCCAGGGCGCGCCCACCGCCCGTGTTAGGCCCCTTGGCGAGAAGCCGTGGCGGTGCTCTTAGCAAGGAGGGAAGAGAGATGAATGGACGAAAAAGTATAAACCTATAATCTTTTTCAATGAGTAGTACATCCAACTATTATAGATAATAGCTCACCCTATGCAATCATCATGGGGGGAGGTCTGAAATAGATACTTCTATCTTAAGAATTTTTTCACAATCAAATATAAGGAGTTTGACTTCTTGAAATATTTTTCAAGTAAGATTTCAGTGGAAAAAAAATGACATTGACATCAAACCCAAGTCGTTTCATCATTTTTTGGACTGTGTACATTGACGATGCACTATGTTTAATGAGTGCAGCATGTACCTCTCTCTGTGTGTCCAAGGACGCTTTTCAAGCAGGGGTGCTTTTCGACCTTACCTTTTTACTTGAATCCTCTGCTTCCAAGATTGGTCTTTCAGGTCACCATAAATGGGGCAAGCCTTGTGTTGGAAAAGGAGAGTTGTGGAATGATGTCCTGCAATTGGTCAGACAGTCAAAGACAATTGAGACTTTCAAATAGTGTTTCATTTGTTTAAAAAAGAAAAGAAAAGAAAAAGTTACTGAATAAAGGTAAAGCCAAACCCATTACCAACCAGGAGCCAATCGGCAATCTGTATAGGGTACCAGAAATTCAACAGAGGCTTGGATTGATTTCAGACCATAGGTTCTTAGTTTCCCGACCATTGGTTCTTAGTTTCCCGACCATTGGTTCTTAGTTTCCCGACCATCAGTTCTTAGTTTCCCGACCATCATTGTCATGATACATGTCCCTGGTTTTGCGTGCCAGAGTAGTCTCTGAATGAGCGGTTATGAAACACTCTAGACATTGGTTATGGGTTCAGACCAACTTTTGGCTTCTCAAAAATTTATAGTAGTTTCAATTCTAAGAATAAAATATTTCTTTTTTTTTACAGTCCCTAGGATTTCTATCATTTTAAGGTAGTGTGCTCTAAAAGCGCCCACTCTTCTTCAAACCGCCCCTATTTTTAGGTGGAGAATGGAGATGGGGTGATCATTCTTTAAATGGACCATTAAAGAAAAATATTTTTTCTATTGCAAGAGCCAATCATTGTCTTTGATTTCCGCACGGGGGTGCTATTTTGTGAGCTTGGGAGCATAAGCCCAAGAGCCGGAGAGCCTAAGAGCGTAGAATTTATATTGTTATTTTTTGGGTTGGATGTCAACTAGACCTATGACCGTGGATAAGGTTTATGGTAAAATTACCCTAATAAAAAAGGGTTTAGGGTTCATTGATTTCGGATTATATTTAAAATTGGCAAACCTTTTTCATTGAGGATTCAACAATACAACACTTGTATCATTCAGAAGACATGAGAACTTAAAGAATTTTTCCTTCATCTATAAGAAAATTGTAGACCTATATATATTTTATTCTTTAAATATATATATTATGTTTTTAAAGTTCATCTTCTTCAAGAGCAGTGGTAGAAGATATCTCCGGATGCTGAACTACAATCACTGCCCAAATGCTCGCCACGTGACTCTATTGGAGAGTCATCTATGAATCTAAGGACACGAGGATCAACAAGGTGGGCCTTAGAAGTCCGTTTAGGGTCATACGTCTCAAACCATTTAGCAATTGCCTCCACATAGAGCGGAAGTTGAAATGATCTTGGAGGACTTCGGAATAAACCAGGATCAGCAAAGAACGGGTGATGTTTCGACTTCTTCATCTCTTCAGCTTGCCTACAACAAAAATCCGTTACATATAAGTTCCAAGCCATGTATGTAGCATCTTGAATTACCTGACAAAATTGAATGCTTCACTTACTTACTGAATTTAGACTTCTTCACGATTTTCCAGGGAACCACTTCCTCATCATCCAAGTCAACAACATGGGTACTTTGTGCTTGCTGTGGTGTTCTATCCAATGCCACCATGCGAACAAGGGGATCAAACACAACGTCAAATGTAGACGAGTCTTCTTCCAAAACGACAATATGGCGACCCATAGCCCGACAAGCAAAGATACTGGAACCTCCAAATATAAACAAATGTAATTTAAATTTTAAGGTGAAATTAAATGACTACACAAATCACAAAGTACGATGACAAAAAATAGTGGGACAAACCTGTCGCTGTGGTGAAATCCATGACAACATCACCAAGCAAAGTAGTAGCCTCAATGAGCATTTGCATGAAAGGGCGGGCCTTCTCCCACGGTCCTCACCAAGGATTATTGACATTCATTGTGACATCATCCTTGCCATAGAAGTTTTGAAGGATGTCATCTCGACCAACATTCACTCTAATTGCTTCATGAGCTGGAACTTCTCAAAAAAAAAATGTCGAAGAAGGTCGTCCAGATTTCACATATAGAGAAATTGAAAATCGCATAGTCTGCACACTTCAATTTGTTAGGGTAACTAACAAAATAGGAACGGAAATAGTCATGCAACTGAGAAAATGGAAAGACAATCTCTTACTGTAGATGAAGGATTCAATGGCGATGTCAGATGCAACCTGTTCATGCCCCACCAATCCTTCTTTGCTTGAAACCCATATTGTCCTATATAGCCAAGAAGGTCATACTTGATTTCCCGGCAGAATGGGTACATGACAAGTAACGCACCACCTTCGTGTAGATAGGTCTCTGCAAAGTCGAAGATGGGTTGTAACCAATCTACTAAATACTTATTCCATTTAGGAATGGAAGTAGGTGGACTAGAAACTGTAGGAACTGAAAATCCTTCTGGAACATCTACAATCATCAAGTCGACTACCTCATCTTTGCTTAAAACACCCTTGAAATAATGATCCTTGTCGGATGAATGAGTGCGGAAGGAGGAGAGGTAGTTCCACCGATATTGGTGTAGGAAACACTGTAGAAGGAGAATACAAGTGCTTTATCTATTTCGACCTTGTTGAATCCTTCCACCCACCTATACATGTAAGGAGGCCCTTAGTTTCCCGACCATCAGTGTCATGATACATGTCCCTAGTTTTGCGTGCCAAAGTAGTCTCTGAATGAGTGGTTATGAAACACTCTAGACATTGGTTATGGGTTTCGACCAATTTTTGGCTTCTCAAGAACTTATAGTAGTTTCAATTCTAAGAATTTTTTTTTTTTACAGTCCCTAGGATTTCTATCATTCTAAGGTAGTGTACTCTAAAAGCACCCACTCTTCTTCAAACCGCCTCTATTTATAGGTGGAGAATGGAGATGGGGTGATCTTTAAATGGATCATTAAAGAAAAATATTTTTTCTATTGCAAGAGCTAATCATTGTCTTTGATTTCCGCACATTTCTTTACAAGATGCAAGTGGACGGATTTTGGAAGACCTATGTTCACAAATAGGTGCCTATGCCCCAAATCTTTGAAAATTAATAAGTAATTCAAAAATGCTTGGAAAAATACAAAGCCACTTGTGTTAGGTTCCAATTCTATTTTTCTTTCTAAGAAAAATGATCTAAAATTATTTCTGTCTATGGAAGCCTGTGAAAAAGGCGGACCAGCCCTTAAATGGTCGCTTTAAGAGCATATTACCTTACACGGGAAAATTTTGCATCACCTTATACAACTCCAAATCATGAGTTGGTTATGGGTGGCTCCACCTTACTATGGCCCTAAGGTAGAAGGCTCAAGAATAGTTCGGACATTAAGAACCACCTACTTGTAAAATGTACATGATTTGTACATGCTGTTTTTTCATAGACTTCACTAATGTACAAACAATGTACATTTAAAGGGTAGACGATTTTGGAGCCCTATGCCAGTTCAACATCAAAATTTCGTAACTAATTTCAAAAAGCTCCATAAAATATGAAACGACTTAAGGTAGATGCCAAATCCACTTCTCTTTCAAGGAAAATCTACTGAAAAAATATTTCAAGAAGTTTCACCTTCCCAAAATTCAGTTTCAGCTCTTAGGTGGGCGATTTCTGGACCTGTTACCTTACTTCAATAAAATAGCACCACCGAGGTCTGCAATGGGCTTTAAAAGTTACTGTATTTCCATTCAAAAGTCCAACTTGGGTAACTTTGACATGGATGGTAACCCTGAAAAAGCGGACCCAAAATCAAGAGCATGGGAGTCTTGACCATCAGTGACAATCTACAAGTGGACCTGTGCTCTTTTAAGTTTTTATTTTTTTTACACAAATGAAATGAAATTTCATTCTGTGCTTTTTTTACACTATATGGAATGCCACCCAAGTGAGTAATAAAGTACGGGATAACACCTAAAAGCGACACTTTTTCTAGTCCCACACTCCCCACAACCAAAAACATTTGATGAGATTGGTAGAGAATTAAAGAGAAATGCAGCCCCAAGTGGTTTCCAAATTGACAATGTATTTCTTTTTTTATCACCATTTTGGGATGCATGCACCTACTCAAATTTGATTTTTTTCTAAAATAAAATTTATTTCTTAAAGTTAGACTATAGTGTAAATCCAGTGGCAATAGTTTCATCAAATTCCAAGTTAAACTCCACCTTGTGGAATTTTTGAAAGTTGATTGGTAAAGTGTAGTTCATAGCTCATTTGGGTGGTGGTGGTGGACATAGACTGAAAAGTTAGCCAACTAATGGGATTGTTGTCCACCTCAAAAGGGCAGATTCACCACAAAAAGAGCAAATCCAAGGTGCTCAAAGAGAAGACAGGTGCTCCATTCTTTGTTTTTTTACAAACACTACTCTCAATTCAATGACCATCATGTACTATAAGCTCCACTATAAATTGAAAAATGCTTGGAATGTTGTGAAATTTTAGATGAACATTTTCAACTCTTATGCCTTTCATTGAGCACAAAATTTCATCATTTCAAAATATTCTCACTAAGATATGCTCCTTCAAAGTGCACTACTGCGTTTTTCCATTAACCCAAATAATATTTTAAACTTAAATATCTACTAAATTGAACAATAAAATAACCTGAATTTTTTTAGGTGCTCACTCTCAATGTGAACTTCAAGATTATACATTTACATTCTATCCAATCTCAAGAAAAAATGAACAAACAAATTGCTCAAATTCTTGGCAATTTTGGCTAATTTTGAAGGCACACCCTTGTTAGATCATTGGGGGTTAAGGATTTATTCTTGTGCCTCTAAGAGTGTAACTTGTAAAAGACAAAAGAACCCACTTTGAAAATTTTCACAACTCAGATAGGCTCTATAGACTTTATAATTTGAAAAAGTTCCATACGATTATTAACCCCTAAAGCCCCGCTTGTCCCCTCGGGGGACAATTTGGGTCCGGGTAGGTTCCTATTGTCTCAATTTGAAGTGAATTTTTTTGAGATTTTTTGAGGTTGTGTAGCTTTGCAAGAGCTTTGTGGATATATAATTTTTGTTTCAATCGGATGCCGGATGAAAAACTTATGGCACAATGAGCAAGAAATGGAGATTGGCGGGCAGCCCAAAAATAATTATAAAAAGTCAAAATATATTTTTTTGAATATTTTTCCCAAAATATTATGTTTTTACCTAAACGTGAAGCTTTGATTCATTCTATTTGGACAAGGGATGAGAAAGTTATGGACAATCTTAGTTTTCGGGCAATTTAAGCATCTTCTTGAAAAAAAACTTTTTGTTCAACTTTGAATGCTAATATCTTCCAATCCGTACGGTCAAATTTGATGAAATTTTTACTACATAATCTCAGACAAGTTAAGTACAAGATCCTACGGTTAAATTTCCAAAAAAACAAAAAAATTGGTTTCCTTAAGTGAATACAACAAAAGTGGTAGTTTTGAGTGGTTTTTGGTAGAAAACACCCTCGGGGCTTTAGGGGTTAAAATGGATGCTAATCATCCTAATCTACTTGTAAAGTTTTGTTTCATGTGACAATGGTGTATTGTAGGTGCCTATAACATACATACCTATAACATAAGTATCCTATAACCATAGAAGGTGCTTATAATATAGGCTCCTATAATATAAATGTCTTATAGCTATAGAAGGTGCTCATAACAAAATATCTATTATCTAAGCACCTATAACATAAATATCATATAACCACGGAAGGTGCTTATAACATGGATACTTATAATATACGCACCTATAATATAAATATCCTATAACGATGGAAAATACCTATAATATAGGAGTTTAGGCTCCTAGGCTCATGGGCTCATGATCCTAGGTTCACATGCTAGCAACCGTGTTTCATATCACAACAATAATGTTGCAAAAGTTGGAAGTTTTTTTCAATTTCAATATTGACGTGGTAGCTAAAAGCAATTTCTACACACGAAAATTTATTTCATTTGATTGTATGAATTGATATCTACTAAAAAACTTTTGAATTATTCAACTATTAATAATGAGGTGAAAATTAGAAGGAGTTTATTATGTAGACAATGAAGGTAGAAAAAACATATAAAGTATTTTTTTGAACTCAATTTTGAAAATTTACAAATAAAAACTAGAAGAAAGGATAAAATAATATTGTTTCTAAGAACATTCTCAGCATTGAAATTTATAATTCTCAATTTCTTGGTAAAAGTTATCAACAATTTAGTTTTTTCTTTAATCCAATATGACCTTTCCCTTTATATATTTTTGGAAGAGGAATATAAAAAGAAATTTGGTTAATTTTTTTCTTACATTCTCAAAACATTTTCCAACACAGTGGATAAATTGCAGAAGTTTGGGACATATGCATTTTTTTTACAAATGTTGAAAGAAAAAGCTTCACCTTTGAGAAAGGCTAGAAAAGCCTATTTTTTGAAGTTCACACACATTGAACTTGCAATTGGTGGGGAGTTTTACTCTAAACTTTTTGGACAATGTACTTGAATAAGTTAACTAAAGGATTCTACAATTGGATTTGTTAGAAAAATAATCTTACGGTACTAATGAAGATTTTAGCCTTGCTTTGAAAATGAGTATTTTGAAGTAGTTTGGGATCTCAAAAACATAGCAATATTTTAGGGGTACTCGAGACCTCCATAAATTGATATACAATGCTGTGAGATCCAACTAGATTGTATGCAACTAGGAATTGGCACACCCCTCAAAGTACAAAGTTGAACAAGAATTCAAATGCAATCCATAAAAAGAATAGGCACATGTTCAATGGAGGTCAAAGAAGGGTTACAAGTCAAAGCACACCACAAACTTTTCAAATTGTGACATGGAGTGTTAAGGCAACAACATAGGTTGTATTTTCACTAAATGTAGCAATGTTTGGAGCTTCATAGTAGAATGACGCTATGGTCAAAGGGGGTTGCAAACAAAAACGGATATTTATGATTTTTTTATGAATTTCACACTAACTCATGGCACACCCTATGCTAAATCTTTTGCCCATGTTCAGAAGAAAGTCAAGAAACTGCAATTTTGGTGGGCAAAGGAACTCCCAGTACAGTACAGTACCCTCTCTTGCAAGACCCTGCTGAGTCAGTAATCAGTAGTAAAAACAGCCTGGATAGCAAGATTCCAAACCTTTTAAGCTTAGAAAGGCTATTAGTACAACAGTGGTGTCCAGGTAGACAGAATTCAAAGGATTTCATCACATGTGATGAAATGGAATAGGAATTTGTGCCCCAGCTGAAACGCCTGCCTGACTTCGAGGAAACTCGTATACCACAGAATAGGATAAGCTTATGGGATGTCTTCAGTTCTTGTCGAGCTACATAGATCTCATAAATATCATGATTGATGAGTTGAATGAGGAATTGGTAAATTCTAAACACACAACTTTCATACACACTCACTCTCAAATGTAAATTTGAGTTTATAATATTTGCATTCAAAAAGTCAATACCAGCGTCTGTGCACAAACAAGTCCTACAAAAACACTTCAGCTATGGCGAACAAGGCAATACATTGATCTTCATTTAGATTGATACTAATCAATCCAACTGGTGATAATCTACAATAAAGTACAACGCAGTCCTTCAATTGGCAAGAAGGGATCAGTGACCATCTGCTAGATCTAATTTTCCTGCCAGAGAAAATTGCTGTCTGTTTCAAAAGCTGATCCAGAGTTAACACAACCTGTCAGCACGATCATGAATCAGTAGAGATGGTTGACTAGTCGCTGCATAGCAACGTGATTTTCTTGCAGTGAAAGATTGTCTCGAGACTGTCAGGTAGTGCACCTGGAAGGTCTCATAAGAGCCCAATCGTCGCCATGATTCACAAGCAAATAGAGAATAACGAAAGCTTCTGCAACAAGGCACCATGTCTTGCAAATCGACCAACATCACTCGCCCTCTTAGGTCAAACATTGCTTTGCTTGTATAATTTCGTGTCTAAGACTTGCTTCCCACACATGGCACATACACCTGCACTCAACCAGATTCAGGCACCTTAGGAGACATCATTGAATTACAGCGCAATTGGAGTGTCCAGACTAGATTAATTTAGAAAGCCACTTGCAAGTAAGATGGCGCAAGATGGAAAAGCTGATACCTTTCTTGTAGGAACACGATTGGCAGTACTTTGCTTCTTGATGCAGCTGCTGCTTGCAGATTATGCATTTTGTTTTTCCATAAGGAGAAAACCTTCACACCACACACGATATTAAAACACCACCAAACACAATCCGCTTGCAGAGATTCAAAATAGATGTACACAATTGGGTTAGACGCACCCTCCTTTTCCTGCCCCACTCTCCTTTGCCCTACTTAAAGTATAAGGGAGACTATCTCGGTTTTCAAACCAAGGTAAGTACATCCAGAATCGCCACTTGAAATGAATGCGTGCTAGTGGAGATTCTGGGTTCCCATATCTTACAAGGAATAAAAAGAAAACTTTTTTCACTGCGAAAATTTGATAAAAGAAGCAATACGAAGGTACATTCAAAAGCACACCTGTTCTTCTTAGAGAGCAGCTTGTTCTCGTTTATCTTCCGTCCACCCCCTTCAGTAGTATTACTAGCACCCTCCTTCCACTTGTCAGGTACTATCACTTTCGTCAGCTTCTTCTCACCTGCTCGACACCAAAATACATCTCAGTTAGAAAGAAAAAACAGGATCAAAGTACCGTTATTAAAAATCACAACAAAGACTACACAGCACTAACGACAAATTAAAATCCAGGCAGGGGGTTGGGGAATATAAATTGTTAAACTCTTCTGAAAAAATGGGAGCTAGAGACCCTCTGTCAGACACCGCAACATATGTCCCTTGCCAACTACTGCTAGACTGGGATTGAATATACGGAGCATTGGCAACATTTTATCCGTCATATTGACTAAGTAGCGCAAGAACAAATCTGCAGAGATGAGTCGCTGATCTATCCCTTCTGTGAAATGCAACTTGGTAAAATGCTCGCAAAATAAAAATACCCACACCAACTAGTTGACAGTAAGAACTTAAACTACTATTTCTTAGTTGGTGTTTATACTCCTATTGTACAATCACTAAATGAGTTTTCTATCAATGTACATCAGTTTCCTGGGTACCGAACAAGCAGGCGAACCACGCCATGAGCAGCAGTAAAAACGGAATCATTGTCACGAATTGCACCGTTTCCGAATGATCACCTGTAATCGCCTCACACTACCCCAGCTCTATCTGAAATTCATCCGCTACGTAGATAGCCGCAATTGATAGAAAGGATCAGCACAGGATTACAAAATAGGGCAATCACGACGGGGAGAGACCATATGACCTAACCCTCTCCAATACAGAGCACTAAAGCTAACGTATAACGTCGACAAATTTGGGATCAGGAATCAATCGCGAAGGGTTTTATTTCACAAACCCTTCTCTAAACACGAACAAAGCCACCGGTAAAAGTCATTTCCATGCTACTCGACACCGACTACATCACTCTCCGCGTGAAAATCCAAGTTTAAAATACTTGAAATTCTATCCACCAACACCAAAAGCAAACTCCTGTCCCACTCGCACCAATTCATTCTCTCGCAACTCAAAATCTTCGACAATATATTTACGAAACCCTAAAACCCTCATACAATAACCAATAACCACAGAAACTCACATTTGTCGCACACCATGGTCACCAGCGTCCGCTATCCGCAACCAAATTATTTCTCAAGCTCCTCTCAAGCTCCTCTCGCAATTCCGCAACAATCTCAGGATGGCGTAATCTTAAAATCCAAAGTGCCGAACAACAGCAAAGTTCGAAGCTGCAGCTGAAGAAGACAGACCTGTTTGATACCGTGTTTGATACCCTGGATCGACTGTGAGTTAATACCCTGTGATGAACTTTAAACAGGCAAGGATGGGTACGTCCGGTTCTCATAAGTTGTCGTCGTCGGAAGGCTCGAAGTCAGTGTTCTTATTGATACCCTGGAACGACGATGAACAATATACCCCGTAAAGTGTTGTTACCTAGGCAATCTGTATTGGGTCCGGTTCCCAGTTTCCGAAACCCTAATTTAAGCAAAATTAGGCTCTGTTCGCGTGAGACTAACTGAGTTCGTGTAATTGTTGTTGCAATGCACGGAATGCTTGACTATGGCGAACCATGTGCAAGTACCGCAGTTTCTTCTAGGCGCTGATGTTGCAGGTTGTTTTTTCTCCCATTCTCTCTTCACATTATATTTCATGGGCTAGTTTTGGCAAATTTTTAGTACCCTGATAGCGACGATGCTGGAATTTTTCAGAATTGTTTTCGATGTTGGAATTTGCAGCAGATTTAAGGGTTGTCTGAAACTAATTGAAGCCAGTATCACTCCATTCGTGCAGTGGCACAGGAATTTGCCAAAATCGCAGTCGATCGCATTGTGAAGAGTGAGGCCGGGACACGAGGGTTTGCAAAGGCAGCGAGGGTGTTGCAGGTCTCTATAGAAGATGTGGAACAGGCAGTGGCAGCTTTGACAGCATTGTTTTCCCGTGCGGTTCGATTACATCTGCAACATGCGGAGTTGCTCTCGCTTTTCAATGATGCAGGTAACACTCCTAATTGTCAATTTATTCAAACGATCACCGCTCTTAGTTGGAAGTAGCACAATATGTTTGCTTATAATTTAATTCGTGGTTTATAGGTTTTGAGGAATCAGCCGGGGAGGTGCTTGCAGATACGTTTGCACAAAGACATCAAGAGCTCTTTGGTGTTGTTGCATTGAGTGGCACTTCGTATGGTCGCCTTGATTGGCGTCTTGATATTCAGGTATTCATCATCTTGAATCTTTAGAGTACTGATCGAGCATTGAACGCTACTTATCCTCGTCCCATTTCTATTTTGTTCGGCTGAAAATGCGGATCTTCATCTGCAAGGGATCTTCAAAGCGTCCGGCTCGGAGGAAGAAAACCTGTAGAATTTTGAATGTCCTCTTCGTGTTCTTCTAGTGCAAAAGATCCATATCGAAAACCCTAATTGCTCTACTCTACAGTTTTTTATTTATGAAATGTCCTCGAATTGCATCCTGAAGGTGGGATTGGGGGTCTCTATCTACAGGAGGTCTTGAAAGCATTGGGCCTTGAGGAAGAAACCCTATACTATGTTGGCTTTCTTCCTCTGGATCTTCTAGAGTACAAACTATCTGTAGTGGTGGCGTAAATCTATTTTCTCTAAGCTACCACAGCTTGCTCAAGAAGTTCATCTTTTTTTGGAAACACAGGTTGCTAGTCGAAGTGTGCGACAACAAGCCAGCCCACGCTATTTACTTGCATTACAAACCTCTGATGGTATGAAGCATATCGAGGCCGATTACAGCGTGCTCAAGGATGTTTGTCTTCAATTGGAATCTGCTCTAGCCGAGTCTCGCAGTACTCGCAGTCGACGGTTTCTTCGGGTCTTCAGATAATGAATGCTACTCTTGGAGTAGAGCGACAAAGTTTGGGCCACATTCTGGCATTGACACAGCGTCTGTAATCAGCAAGTAAGGAACCCTGGTGTAACATACCCAGAGTTTAAGATTCTGAACTGTACAGTAGTACAATTGAGGTAGAAACAATCCCTGTTTTGATTGAAGGTTCTTTCACATTGAGGCCTCTAAAACTGAGGCCTTGAGTGTTATGTAGGTAGTTTGTTGATAGTGAGCTTTGTTGGCTCTAGACCAAAGGCGAGGAGGCTTACTTTGACAGTCACAGAAGCTACATGTGACGAAATTGACATGGAATGATCCGCAACTACAGTATTAATATGGATTCCGTTGCAGTAGTCCTACGAGCGTTCCACATGGGGATAGATGTAAAACAATGCTTCACGCCACAAAATGCCTGTAAAATCCGGGTATATAAAGCAATTCGTAATTTTGTGGCCTGCTCCGAGTGTGCTTTTTATTCTTACCATTTCCCCTGGAATGCACGATGTGTATTGTTAATAAGGTCAGTCTGATGACCTGAAATTCGTGGTTCTTTACCAATGAGGTTACGCAAATGAAATGCTGTATTCAGGCTTGGTAGAGGAGCAGGTTCCGTGATGAAAAGTAGCAAGGCAAGAGCTACGCAATGAAGTCGAATCTATTTGCCATGGGTTCCAGGAGTGTTCTTCAATTCAAAAAGTTCTACCTCACAAGCATGCATAACATTGTTAACTAGCCTAAACCATTCCCGTTTAAACCATTCCCGTTTAAACCATTCCCCTTGGAGATTGGGATAATCCCTCCCAGGACTCCTAGGACTGAATTCAATTTAAGTTCTAAAGAGTCCTAAAGAGTCATTGGCCGGTTGAGAAGTTGCAATGTGGGGTAGCGAAAGGAGATATGTAGACAAGGATAGAATCCTAATTCTTTGATCTTTCTTGTGTAGATCAAGGATTGAACCCTAATTCCTTGATCTTAGAACCTCGTACCTCGGTGTAATTTGTTTGTGAAATCTAAACAATGATGCCACGAGTAAACTATTGAAAGGCCCGACTGGCCAAGGTCATAATAATGAAATATGCAAATGCTCCAATTCGAAGAATAGAGGTCACATGCCAGCACTGGACGTGACGATACTTCCGGAGCAGTGAAGCAATGTCGTTTTGGACACTATGGTGTTGCTCAATCATTTGTCCCATGCCTTATGGAATAAAGTGTCAACGGAATTCATTTAATTGCCAATGAAGGGTCTGTTTAGTGAAGGGATCATCGATCTGTTGACAATCCACACCTGTTTTCCTTCAAATGTCATTCTCTTTCTCAAGGCATATGACTTATGCACTGGTTCAGACTCTAAGCGTACACACTGCTTTCATCACATCAAAGTAAAGAACAGGCCGCAACAACTTAACCGTTCCCATCAGGAACCCTCTTGACAGAAAGAAGCACCTTATGTATGAATATCTGGTTCCAGGAAAACTCTTGCGCACCGCAAGCGGGCACATTGTTACATTGCTGCCTTTGGCAGTATATGAACAAACCGCATCATCTCTCCTCTACACCTTCATTACCATAACTTGATGAAATTCAGCATACAATCAAAACAAGTAACAGCAGCATTATCTCTTTCAGATGGAGTAGCCTACTTCTTGTTTTTAGATTCTCCTGCTTGATCTCCTGACGCAGCTGGTGCACTTCCTAGGCTGCCAAATGATTCTCCAATTTTACCAAAGAAGCCCTTTACTTTGTCCACTACGGAATTCAGCTCTTCCTGGGGAGGGACCTGTAAACATCACAACATCGAGTGAATACCTCGTGTTTCAATCCCCAACCTCCGATCTCGCGCTCAATCACTCAGTTGATAAATGATCACCTAGGACGAAGGACGTAGCAAAGCAAGCAGGTAAAAAGTTTTTATCTTACTGCAACGACATCTGAAGCAAATAGGGCTGACTGTGGTTTTGCTGGATCCTGCAAGAGTCACTTGACCCAGTTAATACACTTCATAATTTTCAAGTCACAAGGTATGAATTGGCATTCTCCTCTTCCATCGTCATCTTGAATGAGCAAGCGCTGTTTCAAAAGGACGTACCATAACTTTGTAGCCATACTGAAATCCAGTGGCGGACTTCAACACAGGATACTGCTTAATAGCGGTTTGTCGGATTGCTCGTTCGTCCTGAAATTCAAGTGCAGTCGCTTGAAGTAAATGACACAAATCGATCACGGAGCAATCAAGTGACTAACAAACCTCACTCAAAAAGCTTGAGAGCTGCACATTGTCGCCTTCAAGTTCATAATGTGCAGAACGCTACTAACGCCCTCAATTCGAGAGCAAAGGGTTACAAGGATCTCTTTCCCCAAATGGAAAGCATTCAGCAATAAACCTTATATTGAGGGGATGTCCAGAACTCGGGCTCAGATTTTCAGTCAAAGACACTGTTCATTACCTTGTAGATAACACCAGCTATATTCCGAGTCAATGTGCCTTCATAAAGCTTCTTTCCCCAGTCATTCTTCATAGCTCCCACCATCATTTTTGCTGTTGTTCCTCCCGTCACTACACTCAACGGATACCACCTTGGTACCTGCACATTACAAGCTAATTATATTAAAATATATTTCACCATGTGTTACTTTGCTCGCATCAAGGCCAGATAGGAATCCATGACCCTAGCCCTAATAAGGGCTTACAAATGCCACAGTACCAAGATCCGGCAGCTAGCCACTCTACACTATAAATTTGCGGTCACAGGCATAATCATACGTCATAACAATTCAGGATCGTAGGCTCTGAATATGATATTGTATCGAACTCAAGCAATCAAATGGACTTAACTACCAGTTTCTTTGATTTAATAAAGATGATCGTGCACCCTAGAGGAAACAGTAGGACTAAGGAATAGACTCCCCTACATCTCAAACTCTAACTCAGATAATACACAGCCTTCGAGTCTGTTAGGGAAACCTAAAAGTAGAGAAATATGTTCTGTGGCGCTTCCAAGGTATTAATCTCCTCACCACTCAAGACACGGCTTTATGCGACGATTTCAAATTAAACCAACGGGAATCAATCAAAGCAGCAAGCTACACTAAGATTTTGAACGCAATGCCCTATCCTACATAATAAGCCCCTCTTTACTCAGTCATTTCCAATTGCGATCTCTCTTCAAACTAATACAACCAAAATGACCTCGCAGTACAAAAATAGAACCGTACGCACGCATATGCAAGGTTCCAATAAACAAAACAAAACTTAGGTTCACAGGCTCTCTCTCTATATGACGATTTAACCTCAATATATGTGCGAATCAATTAAACCTAGACTAAACCCTTCAACTGATAACACAATAAGACCCTCATTACTCGCAGTCATTCCCAATTGCAATCTCTCTCCACACCAATACAACCAAAATTGACGCGCAGAGTAAAGAAAGGAACCACGAAACACGTACATTCAAGGTTCGAATAAACAGAACGAACTTCGGATTATCGTCATCGTCCATCTTCGGCATCGCCGGCATCTGCTGCTTGTTCGGCTGCCTTCCAGGCACACCAGCCGTTCGCCTCCCCTTGGCTCGCACACTCAAGGAGGCTCCTGTCCTGTCGCTGCCGCTTGGATCCTCCGCTCTGCAATACGACTTCAACGCCACACCACCGCTTCCTACCATGAACGACGTCTGATGCGAGCTCACCGACGCCGCGCGCTTCGTCGTCACCGCACACAAGCTGGACGGCCCGGGAGCAAGCGCCATCATTCTGGCCTCCATTTATCACAAAAGAAACTCCAAAATTCGTAAAATTTGTAATCAGTCACAAAGAAGAGAAAAGGCCTAATTGAAATATCTTCCACACAGAGATCCCCTTTTCAACAAAATCGCAATTGCATGAAATCTGCTCGATGCGCAGGCGCCGAGCAAAACCTGTCGAGGAGGGACGATGTTGAAGGGACTCCACTGGGAAAGCATTCTAGCTTCGGCGTTATTAGCTTCGGAATGGATAGGATCGGAATCAGGTTCGGTACTAGGCTTGGTACGGTCCCCTATTCGTTGAGAAACTCCGTCCGGTTGCTAACTTCCGTCTCAGCCTGTCGGAATTAGAAGCACAATGCCGGCCACGTCGTTCTCTAAAATCTGTTCTCGTTTATGAACCGAAAGTGTTTTTTATTTTTCCCTTTTGGATGATTTTTCAATTTGATCTCATAACATTAATCCTTTAAGAACGGACTAGTGACCATGGGAATCATTCCTTGGTTACCGCATAAATTATTCGCTTACAAAATTGCAAAAGCACTCTCTGGAAGTCAAACTATTATTGAAGACCTCTCTTTTTCACAACAAAATTCCCAGGATGAATAGTTGCACTTTGTCTTACTAAAAGGATTCTCTATCATCCATTGGATGCCAAACGTTCAAGTCAACGTTTAAGGGTTAAGTATAGGGATAGGTTTGTTTTTTAAGGTATCCACACTTAGAATTGTCCAAATAAGCATTTTCTATTGCCAAACTATCTTAACATATAAGCACACCTTGCTATAAGAAATACCCCTTTGTAAATTATAAAAATGTGTCATTATGTGGAATAAGACACGCTCTACAAAAATCATGCCTTATTGATTAATTTTTGAATTACATAAACATATTTAAATATGGCCCATGCACATGTTTGGATTTCCATTTGACCTAGGATAAGAAAGTGTCTCAAATTGCCAAATTGCCATTTACAAAAATACTAATAGGATCCAAAATAATAAAGTATATTAAAACTTTATGTAATTGAAGGGTGCTTAAAATCCAAAAATCCAAAAATAATACCTCCAATTAAATACTTCAATCATAACCATGTATTCTATAATTATAAAAAGAGTTAACTTTCCAAGCTTCATTTTAGGAGGTGTTATAAGCTCTATTTTCACCCAACAATTTCCCTCTTCAATTTTCATACGCTATTCTACTCAATTCTTACTACTCATTAAATTTATTTATTTGTAAATCCCTGAAGGACTATGCATTCAAATTTGAACAATGGATAATTACAAGCACATCTCAAGCACACAAAAAAAAATTTCATCCATTTATATTTTTGAAGATTCTTGTATTAGTTCTAATCATTGTGATTTTTGAAGTTTTTTTAAATTTTTTTATTCTTACGATTTTGAATAATCATTTTTTAAATTGAAAAATTCATTTATTGAGGCTAAATCCATTGGTATCCTTTGCATTATAGAATAGTTGCAAAGCAAAGTCTTCAAAATTTATATTATACAAATTTGATGTAGTAGTGGAAGGGGATTGAATAATAGCTTAAATTACAAGTTAGGGTTAGAAAAGCGAGTATCTCATGGAGTCGGTGATTTATGAATAGTTGACAAATGTTGCCAAGAAAAAAACACTCCAATTTGTTTGAGTTGAATTGGAAAAGAAGAATGACAAGTGTTTATGAATTGAATGTTGATTGTGTTACAAATGTAAAACTAAACAAACCACAAAAGGGTAGCAACAACCAAAGTACACAAGAATGATCAAGTATCCATTAGAAAAAGAATTTAAGCATAAAAAAGGAGAAAAAAGATGAATAGTTCTCCTCTACTATTGGTTCAAAGAATTCCTATCTAATCCCTCATTGACTATTCAACCTTGATGAGTTGGAGAGCATATTAAAATAATAATATATTTTTTAACACTCCTCCTCATTTGACATATCATTGATATAAATTTTTATACAATATCATACATGATAATTTCCGTAATCTTGCAAGATGCATGGTTGTTACATCATCAAAACCTTACTTGGGAAAACCTTGATGATAGTCAAGGACAAAAACACACATGAAGGAAAAAGAGTACAACACCTTTATCAATCCATTCTTGTGGAAAAAATCCAAGGATGGATATCAAAGTTTTTTACAATTGTTATAATAAATATCTATTAAATCTCTTGCTCCAAAATATTGAATTGCCGCATTCCAATGCCATAAACAATTTGATGATGGGTACATAATGGAAGAGCCTTAGTAAGTTGGTAAAGAAATCAACAAGACTATTTGCTGATATAACTTTTTTGATTTCAAATGCTTGCTTTGTAATCAAATCATAGATATAACTGAAATATTTTGGATCAATATGTTTAGTTTGATCACCTTTAATGAAATCTATTTGTATTTGTGTAATATAAGCAATGTTGTCTTTATATGAGACAGTTGAAGAATCATCATCAAGTAATCCACAATTTGTTTAAATAAATTTATCAATTGATCTCAACCAAATGCATTCTTGAGATGTTTCATGTAAAGCAATAATTTTTGTATAATTGGATGATGTTGTAGTTATTATTTGCTTTACTAATTTCTAAGATATTACAGGTTCATATTGTAAGAAAACTTAGCCAATTTGAGACTTGCCTATTGTAGGTTCATGTTGTAAGAAAACATAATCAGTTTGAGATTTGCCTATTGCAGGGTTAGATTTATAGCTAGCATCCACATATCCAACCAATTTGGGATCTACTTATTGAGTATAATGTAATCCCAAATCTCTTGTTCTTTTCAAATAACAAAGAAATGGTTTAATATGATTTCAATGTTGTAATGTAGGATGGGCACTATGCCTGGCAAGGACTCTAATTGCAAATGCAGTATCAAGCTTTGTAGATGTAGCCAAATAAATAGTTACTACATTCATGAGACGCATCTAACGGATGGTAAGTATTTCCATTCCAAGAAGATATCAAAAAATAATAGAATCCATAATTGGTGAATATGTAGAATCATAATCAATACCAAACCTTTGTTTAAAACCTTGAACAATAAGATGAGCTTTGTAACGGGTAATTTGACCTTTTTCATTGCGTTTGCAAACAAGTATAAGCTTGTATCCAAGAGGTCGAGAAGAGAGATTGTTCATAATAGGTCCAAAGACATGTCTTTTATGCAAAGAAGCATACTCCTCCTTGATAGCAACTTTCCACTTTGGCCAATCAGAGCAATGCATTGCTTCTTCAATAGTGCTTGGTTCATGATCATTTTCCTCGCAAGAAAGATATTCTGTAATCATGTAAATGAATTGTTTATCTATTTCTATTGTTTTCCTATCTCAAATATCACCTATACTACAATACATTATAAATAATTTTGTGTTCAACCTGGACTTTTTTTTGCTCATGAGCAAAAGTTTTTCTTTGAGCAATTGTAGTGATATTAGATGTGGATGGATAGTCTGACATTAGTGATTATGTAAAATTGGCAGTGGTTGCTATAGGTATAGAAGGATTAATAGTACTTATCAATCATTGTCTTGCACTTGTGTGGTTGTTTATCTGGTCCACAAATTCGTTTTCTCGTTGGTTGGAGATTTGGAGTTGGAATATTTTTTGGCATTTAAACTCGAGCAGAGACATTGTGAGCTTTATTCAATGGAATTTTAGTAATTCTTGGTGCATCATTGAAGCTAGTAGGTGTCTGATCCACAATCTTTTGCAAGTGCAAAATTTTGGCAACTTCAGTTGATAAAAGTCCCGGGGAGATCACTTAGAAGGTCCATTAGGAACTACGTGCGTTAAGATTTTAGACCCCCTATCTTATGTTCTAAAATTTAAATAAAAAGAAAAGAAAAAAATATGAGTAGATTTTCCTACTTTGAAAGTTTATGTTTTGAATTATTGATAATTTTATTTGTTAATTATAATTAGTTACTAATTTTTGAAGTAAAAAGATACACTGCAAAGCTGAAAATAACTTTCACACCCCTATTTTATATAAGGAAAAATTGTATAAAAAATATACAAAAAATTCTCAAAAATAAATCTCTATTGAAAGTTCATATTCCTTGAATATTGATGCAGTGGTCATCGAAATGCATTCTCTATAAATATTTGAATTGAAAAACATGCCATTTTAGTTCATTTTTCAACCTTCTCTAGAAATCATTTAATATGGTATTTGAATTGGGAGTTTTTGGCAATAGAAACCTATAGCCTTTATTAAACAAAACTCAAAATTACAAGTCAAAATCATAGTTCATTAAAAAATAAATATGGGGGCAAAAAATCACTTGAACACATGTGGTTAGCTGTAGATACACTAAGTGATCTCCCCGGGATAAAAGTGAGACATGTGATTGTTCGCCTAAAATATCAATCAAAACCAAAAAATATTGGAATGATCTAGACATAGGGGTTATTGAACCACAAATATCACCATATAGCCTTGAAAGATAAATGGTAATTCGTGGATAAGCTTCTATAAGTGCAGTTTGACAATTAATTTGCCTTACACGTATGCTTGGCATAATGCCATTGAGTTGGTATCTACTGGTTGCAAGTTGTATCCAACAATATATGAGATAATTTTTTTGAATGAGGTAGAGCTTGAATGGTCCGTTCTTTTATGCCAAAGTGAAACTTTATTAATTTTACAAGATAAAACAAAACTAGATCTAACTGGTGGTTGGATCACAATTCAATACAAGCCACTTGTCGCAGCAAAAATTGCACCACTTTATTATTTTGTATAAAAATTAGAGACTTTGGCCTATCTAAAATTTTGGTCGAGAGATGAAAACCATTAGTGTGCACATTTTGATAGTTGATTAGATTTTGAGGTGCAAAAGGAGAAAACATAGCACGCATGCATGTAATATTGGTGCCCTCGGGCAATATCACCTTTGTTGGTCCTTCTTGGAAACAAAACACATTTGATTCAACCATAGTCATCAAATTTTTGATTTGCCAAGTTAAAAGATTATTTTTATAAAAAATATTCTTATCCCTCAAGATTGTATGTATATATGTAGAGTCAAGGATTGCATCATAAGACTCACTAGTGAAAATACCTTCAACAACATCATTTTTGAAGTCTTTAGCTCCAAATGGATCCATAGATGTATCCATAGTATAGACTTCTTGAGTTTAAGCTCGGAGTTTTTTGTTTTCTTAGAAAATCTCAACAAAATACTTTGATGTATGGCAAACATTTGTTAGATGGCCCACTCTGCCACATTTGTGGCAAGAAACACTACAAGAAAAAGAGGTATTATAAGTGAAGTTTTTAGTCAAAATATGCATATGTAAAGGTCTCGTGTTTTTAGTACACATTACTTAAAATGTTATCTCTAGGACATACATTAATATACCTTACTAGAAGTCTTGCACTTGTCTTTTCAGTAATTTTTGTCATGCTTAAAAGACAATTTCAATTTTTCAACAAGAATTAAAAGACAATGTCAATTTACAAGATCCACATGTCACCCATCTACTTGCCCAACAATACAATCTACTAGCTAAGTGGTTCCAAGGGGGTTTGAACCTTGCACCCCTTGGCTAGTAGGTCAAGGCCCTTTGCCATAACACCATGCATACACGTACATGATGGCAAAAATGATTATAATGTCATTTATCTAGTTGCTTTCTATGTTTAACATTTCCTTGGTGAATTCAGCAGACTTCAGATGCCATGTAGGCATAGTAAAACATTTTTTTTTGAAAAACTTTGAACTAAGAAAAGTTGAAGAATCAATCTGAATTTCACCTCCAAAAATCCGTTTTCAATTTCAAGTCTCTAATCAAAAGTTATGGACAAAATTCAGAGAGGATGTTTAAAAGTGTTTAAAAAATTGTTCATTCCAACCCCTTTCTGAATTTCGTCCATAACTTTTGATTGGACACTCAAAATTGAAAACGGATTTTTGGAGGTGAAAGTTAGATTGATTTTACAACTTTTGTTAGTCCAAATGTTTATGAAAAAATGTGTTTTACCATGCCTAAATGGACCCTGAAGTCTGCTGATTTCAAAAATTAAAGTTCCATTGTACATAGAAAATTTATTTGACACTTTTGTACTAACAAAAACGTGTTGATTTTTTTGGTGACTTAAATTGTGACTTAAAACACGACTTAAAATGCAACTTAAAAATGTGACTTAAAATGCAACTTAAAATGCAACTTTGTATTCATTCCCATGACCAATTAGCAAAACATGCCTAAATGTACATATAAAAAATTTCAGC
Organism: Antitrichia curtipendula; assembly: GCA_951230915.1. NCBI lineage: Eukaryota > Viridiplantae > Streptophyta > Bryopsida > Hypnales > Leucodontaceae > Antitrichia > Antitrichia curtipendula. The sequence continues at coordinate 43,514,918 of OX579633.1, forward strand.
TTGACCTTTTAACAAGAAAATTGGATTTTCAGTACTTTTATACTAAAAACCTACTTAAATATACCCCAATTTCTTGTAGTGAAAGCGTCTCTAACGGACGCTTACCATGATTGTTAATAAAAGAAGTATTCTTCTTCTTTTGTACCTATTAGTTATTGCGGTTATGACTATTAGGATGTTTATAGTAGTTTTTCCTATGTTTATGTGCTTTAGATTTAACATTAGAAACCTTGGCAATATAGGACTCTGGAACCATAGTTCCAACTAGACATATCTTTGTATTATGTGAAAGGAATTCGTTTTGTTTTTCAACAAAAAGAAACAGAGACATGAGATCTAAGTGGTTCTTAAATTTCATATTTTTATATTGTTGTATAAATACAATAATGATTAGTAGAAATGTTGAGAGATTTTTCACAATCATTTCTTGCTTGATAATGGTATGACCATAATCATAACTTCAAATTTGCAAGGAAGGACAATTTATTATACTTTTTTATTATTGTAATGGAAATGAAAGAAAATTGTAGCCTACCTTCCCCGCCCCCCCAATAAATGAGGATGAAAAAAGTCCTATACTACCTCAATCCAAGAAAAATGGGAAGAAAAAAGCCCCCCAAAATTACTTGAAGGCCCAATAATATTGCAAAGCAAAAACTAACATTTAGTCAATACTACCTCCAAAAAATTGAAAAAGGAAAAAATATAAACTTTCCTAAGTCCAAAAACATGGGGAAGAAGAAGGCCTTCCAAAATTGGACAAGGTTAACAATGCTAAACTAGGTAGAGCCAAAAAAACAAATGGAAAGGAATTGACATATTTTTCTACCTGCAGCACACAATATGCATCGCTTGTGATAATACAAACTTTAAGAATGTTATGAAGTATATACAATAGAATTTGGACCTTTTGTTGCCATTTTTTTGAGGAGTTTTGAATCAACACAAGCCAAATTCTTTACAAAGATTGATTTGAGAGACATTTATAGTCTTACCTAGATCAAAGAAGGATATGAATGGATGATGGTGTTTTATACAAGGTATGGACATTTTGAATATAATGTCATGCCTTTTGGGCCTTACAAATACACCTACCATTGTATGTGTGTCCATTTTACACTTTTAAGAAATAGTGATTAATTTCAATGGTCACTTCATATATACTTTTTGTTGGTTTTGGAAGGAACTAATGACATTTCATAAGGTATTTGGTCTCTATACTTCAAAAATTTATAACAAATTCATTCATATTTTGCTAAAAAATGAAAACTAAAAATCCTATTGGTTTCTCATTTATTCGTCTATAAATGACCCCAAAAAAAAATCATAAGGAAGCAAGTAACTATTTTACCTTCAATGAACTTATCAACTTTACTTTCCTTAGCAAGCGTAGTCCTAAGAAGTTCCGTCCCTAACATATACGTTTGACTTTATTAATGTTATTATTTAATCCTTTAAGTACAAAATGTTCTAGATTAACCTCTACAAGACCAAGTGGTTGTTCAATATACACAAGAAATCTTGAATAGCTTCCTACAAAGTCAATTTGGATCGGATGTTCATGAAATTTGGACACAATGTGTGAACATATACCTCCTTGGTGAATTTTTCTTTTTCTTTTTCTGATTGGGTGCCCAAATCAAAAGTTATGATGCCTTGAACTTTTTAGGCAACTCGGGCAATTTGATAATCTTTTGCAAAAAAGTTCATTAACTTTTGAAATTTGACATATGTGTAATTGATCAAAATATGGCATATAATTATCAAAAAATAAAATTTTAGTCCTCAAATCTCATTCTAAGCAAGATTCTAAGAGGAATCAAACTTTGTTAGCTATATTGGGGCGGTTTCAAGAAAAAACATTTTCTTCTAACTTCAAGTCCTATTATCTTGAAATTTGTAAAGTCAAAATTCTTGAAATTTTTTCTAAATAATCTATATTTTGGTCTCTAACTTTTCATTATTCAAATTTTAGGTAAAATATTTCCTCCTTGCTCAAGAAATCATCAAAAAATGATTCATGTATTGGCAATTCACTTATCTTCTTTGCATTGCAAGGTAATTTAGTAAAAGCTAAACATCTAAATTCCTTATAAATCTTTTTGCAAGTGAACCTAACATCATATACTTATGAATTATTGAAACCCTTATGTAGAGCAAAAATTATACTTCAAGAGGACTCCAAGTTTGCTGACCTTGTTTTACAAAGATTATTCTCCGAGGTCAAACGGGCTGAAATTTTTCCACACTTTGGTCAAACACTTTACTTTAATTTTTTATGGTTGAAGTTTCAAAAAAAAGTTTCATTTTTTGTTTTTGAACAACATACCCCAAACTTGCAATTTTTGACAATGTTTCCCTGGAAAAAAAAACTCGATCCTTTAGAGGTTAAGCTTCAAAATAATACTTTTTTTTAATCCATTTTGACCTATAAGTAGAGTTCAATGCTTTCTTATTGTCCCATAATTTTTAGGTTTGGGTGAGTTTTCAAAGTATAGTTTCGAAGTGCTCAAAAGAGGGTTTTGGAAGGGATTTTCAAGGAGCACTAGTAGCCATTCATTTGGCCACTCTAGCATAGTGCCCGCATTGCTTGTGGTGTCCAACTCACTTGTCTATATGCCATTTGTAGGGCTTTTTACGTAAGTAATGATCAACAAGCCATTTCAGTTTTTTGAGCACCTCATTTGAGACCATTGGATATGATAAAAGTATTATATATTCCATGCTTATAGCTTCCATGCAAGTATGGATAACATCAACCCAGAATCTATTCCTCTTGTCTAGAGTTTTTAATAGTAGTACACACATCTCATTTTTTACATTGTTTCTTGATACTCTTAAAAAAGCACCAAGGATACAAGCACTAAGGATTTGTAGGTCCTTCTTGCCATGTTACAACCGGAAGATCATTTTGGAACGGAGGGAGTATATAGGAATCTAAATTTTTGAAGATGTGTTATAAGTTACAACTTAGAAAATTTAATCTTGCCTTTCAAACAAAAAGTGTAAATTCTAATCCATAGCTTTAATGTACCATTGCACAAACCATCATGCATATTAATAGAATTTGAAATTCCTTCAAAAAATTGATTGTGGATAAAATATTATTGATTTTTAATAGAATTTTTTTAATTTAATTTAAAATTTTAATTTCTAAATATGGTATACATTTTAAGATTTTCATCTAATTGATTTTTACAAGGCTATTTCTTAACCTCTAAAGGCCTATGCATCCATTTTAGATCATTGTCCAACATCAAGGGTTGCCTCGATCCCTTGAAACATTAGATGAGATTTGAAGCCAAGGTAAGGCCGTTTGAGGCCTGTTTACAAAGCTGTGAACCAATATTCAAGAATATTGAAGATTAAAAAACTAAAAAACTAAAGAAAATATTAATTTTTTTAAAGGAAATTATATTTTGAATAATTGTTTTAAATTGTTTTTTTAAAATAAATATAGTTTTTAAAATTGTTTTTAAATAATTTAATAATATTATCTGACATAGCACGATCGTGGTTGCATCATATGGTTATTTGGTGCAATTCCCATTGTTCCCCGTTGTCCAGGAACTCTCACGAATTTGCGGTCTTGTTTTGGCCTCAAAAATCTTCTAATGATACATTTTTTGAAATTTTGTATTTTAAACCAATATAATTTGTTAAGTTGTATTCCCATAGCCCCAAAAGACTTTTGATTTAGACAAAAACTCCACCTTGGGTAACTTTTCCAAGTCAAATACTTCAAAAAATGTTCATTATAGATTGTCTTAGAAGAGATCCAACCACTGAGAGGTCATTCCAAGAAGAAATATTCCATGGTTAGTGCAAATAGACAAAGGTTGATTGGTTGGAGTGATAAATTGATTAGCTTAATTAGGTAAAATTCTTGCTTCCTTAGTATACCTTAATTGGTTACAAGGCTTTGAAAGTAACATATTTTTTTTCTCTAATTCTTGTAAAATTGGAACAAAAAATTTAACAATTTATTTAGTGTTCAATATATGGCACCAATTTTTCAAGGGCACATTAGAAAAATGGAAATGCCATTCTAAAATTGTTCAAAAAATGGATGACCTTGATTAATTGCTAAAGAACCCTTCATAGAGTAAAATGGATTATAAGCAAATTCCTACAGTCTCTATTTTTGTTGTAATTTTTTGAATTTTTTTTAACATAGAAAAATACATTAGCTTTCTAAGAATATAGATTTTATTTCAATTGGTGCCTAGAAGAAAAAGATATGCCATCCTAAGCACAATATTTGCCTTCCTAGATAGCAAAAAAAATTCATAAAAACTTGAAATAAAAGTTTGAAAAAATTCATTTCTTATAGATCATATTTTGTTTTCATAGAAAGCTTTAATTCATTCCATTTGATTCATTCCATTTAAATTCATGATGTAAAAGTTATGGACCATCATTATAGATCATATTTTATAGAAAGCTTTAATTCATTCCATTTAAGTTCATGATGTGAAAGTTATTGACCATCATTATAAATCATATTTTTGTCTACATGCATGGAAAGCTTTTATTCATTCCATTTAGATTAGTGATGTGAAAGTTATGGAGCATCTTATTTTCTATGCAATCATAGTTGAATGTCTAAGATAATGCTCCATTTTCTAGAAAAAATAAAAGATTGGGTTTATTTTTTAACTAAGTTTTCACAATTTTAAAAAGAGGTTCCACAAGGTTTAATTTACTTGCTAAAAGAATCTCAACATTGAAATTAGTGTGTTTCAATTCCATCTTAGAAGTATTAACAATTTAGTTTTTCCTTCTATCTCATACTTGCTTCTACTTAACAATTTTCTTAAGGTTGAAAGTCAAATAATCATTGTGCAAGGTGAAAAAAAAATTAATTTGAAAATCCTATGAATTAATCCCTACTTTAACCCCTACTTACTAAGTAGCAAGAACTTTTGAATAAATCATTAGGGATTTTCTTTTCCAACTCTACTTAATAATCATTTTTTACCAACTGAACACATGCAACACATTGTTTATAGTTATAGTGTTCTTTTCTGATTTTAATGATATAAGTTTTGCCCTCATCTGTATCACTTTTTCTACAATACAATCAATCCAATTATCTTGTTTAAAACCATGAATCTTTGATTTTCTACACTAAATAGTGAAATTAGGTTGCCCCATTGTTTATAGTTATAGTGTTCTTTTCTGATTTTAATGATATAAGTTTCGCCCTCATCTGTATCACTTTTTCTACAATACAATCAATCCAATTATCTCGCTTAAACCATGAATCTTTGATTTTCTACACTAAATAATGAAATTAGATTGCCCCAAACTAATTCCTCAACATTCTACACTGTATGAATATGTATAGTTACTGTAGAAGGATGTAGTAATGTAGGAACCATGTGCATTGCATGGATTGGTGCACTGGTTCATGGCTCAGTTTTAGAGAATTGCATGTGCCTCCATCTAGGCAAGCAATGAGACACGAGGTAACTTCTTTGGTGAAGGCAACCTAATCATTAAGGCAACCCAATTTCACTACTTCAAATAGTGAAATTAGGTTGCCTTACTTCAAGAAAATTACTTTCCAAGCCATCAAAGTCAACAAATATTTCTACAGATATTTCCATTTGTACACACAGAGGTTCATGAATAAATTTTGTAAGAAAACAATAAATATTTATATAGTGTAGAACATTGAGAAATTAGTGTGGGGCAACCTAATTTCACTATTTAGTGTATTTAGTGTAGGGGCTAGAGGAACTCCATAATTGCAGAATTTTCTCATAGATCTTGCACAAAATGAGAAGAGTGAGGAGAGTTTCTTCAGAGTCCACTTAAGTTATTCATGTCACGAAAAGGGGTTTACCTCATTGTTGTCCATGGGCTTTTTATGCAGAGTCAGTTCTGCTGCATACAGACCCTTGCAGGCCTTCTGTAGCACCGAAATCTGTGTAAAAGTTCACAGGTCATAGTAAGGTTACAGGGAACACCACACCAAATACAATGTTAAATAGACTCTAAGTTGATGATATTCAAACTGTCCCAGCAATTAAAATAATGACCTGTACACACTATATATAATATATGATAACAATAAATATTCGAGCTACATTTAGTAATCACAAAGTAAAGTTAATATCCAGTGATCAAACAAACAAACGATACTGTGAGCAATGCCTGCTTGGGCAGAATTCAATACAGCAAGCTTCACTGCACTCGTGACACCAATTCCCAGGTACCCTGCACTTTGGGAGCAATCCAGACAGACTTGTAAAATCGACTACACAAAATGCAAATATAACAAATCATACAATATATAATATTCAATATATATCCAGGTATTCTATTAAAATCCATCACATGTAAGGTACTGAACCCTTCGTTGTGGGTGGACAGAGATGACAAGTAAACCCTAAAAGAGTAAAAGCCTACCCAAAGTTTCCCCTTCCAGAGTGTACGAGCAAATCTACTGTACAAAACTTCACAACTTATTCATGCAACGTCCAAAAAATACGTATTGTAGCGCATTGAATATTCTCCAAACTGGAGACAAGACCTACAAGATAAGGAATTCTACTCAATCAAGAAAAAACACTCGAAAGAGCGCCACGGAAAAACCTAGAAACCTTGCAATATGCAATTACGAGTTAAGAAGTGTTCAGTTCAAATTATCAGTTCCGGGAGATCCAATGCTAAAATCATTCCTCATCATGGTCGATGCTACAATCTCTGAAGGAAACATCGGAAGATCCCTCACACCAGTCTCTGACGACCTGAATAAGACCTTTGTATAGACAGGAACTAAAGATCCTCCCTTTTGAGAAAAAACAAACCCGGGGCCCAAACCTAACACCATATTTCCATCCCTCTTGATGCAAACGTTTCTATACATGTCAACAGCACAAACATGGAGTGATAAATTTATCTTCATGCTTTTCCAGTGCCATCAAGGGTTTTTTCGTACTCTTCAATAGATTTGAAGAGCTCTGAAAAGTTCCCCTTGCCGAAGCCACCGCAACCTCCCTTCTGAACCACTACGCCAGTTTCATCCTTCTCCATGCATCCAACCCTCTGGATGATCTCTATGAATATTGTTGGTCTGGACAAAGAACACTACTTGTTAGTAACAAATTAGGACACCTGTGAACAACTTCACATATGCCACAGTGAAAGGAACCATAGTCGTCAGCAGACAAATCTCCCAAAAAACCTATAAAAATTTCCTCCCCAACATCACAAGAATATAACCCCGAATCATCAAGAAAGCCAAAAATGGGTTCAAACGCACTTTTGAGAAAATTTTCTACAAGAAGTTGAGGCTGATTTACAAAATTTTGAGATGTGACCCCTCAAAACATTATTAAAACGCAAGAAATCAAAATTTAGTTTTCGAGCAAAATTGATCTAAATCAAGCAAGATACCATTAGGCAACATCTGGAAAGTCAACAAACTTTGACTATTAATATATCACTAAATTATTGTTGAATTGTTTTCATTTTCGTTTTCGTTTTCAGGTGAGTTTATTGAATAATTTTATTTAAGTTCATTTCAATTTACCTAATTTTGAATCCATTAAGAATAAAAACAAAACAAAATGGGTACCATTCACGGTATTAATCGTCTGCTTGCACCAATGGAAAAATTCACTAATCTAGTCAATTGATGAGAAGGGTAAACTTTTGAATTCATTCTGGTTTTCACTGCAATGTTCAGACACGAATTTGTAGAAAACATCAAAACGGTGAAAATGATTGACACAAAGAAGAAAAACTCAAAAACCTGGTGACCACTCAAGGGTTAAAACGAGAACAAGAAAGAAAAGTATAATATACAGTGCAGTGAGCGAACCTGTCACCAATAGGCTTGGTGAAGATCTGCAACAACACGCCCTGATCATCCTTATCCACCAGAATCCCAAGCTCGTCGCACTGTTTGATCTGTTCACCAGTGAGGACAGACCCAACCCGATTGGCCAAATTCTTGTAATAAGTAGGAGGGGGCTTGGGCATGAAGTCAAAGCCTCCAATGTGAGTACGGGTTCTCATTTCCCTCAAAGTGGAAAAGATGTCATCGCAGATCAGCGCCAAATGCTGCAATCCCGGACCTTCGTTGTGCTCAAGATAAGTCTGGATCTGGGACTTCCGTTTCGTACCAAAAGTAGGCTCGTTGATAGGGAACAAAACCATTTCATTATTGCTAGCCACCACCATGCTATTCAACCCACTCTCAGTTGTGCCCACATCGTCAGCTGTAAACTCAGCAAACTCGTGGAACCCTGAGAATTTGGTGATATACTCCACAGCTTCGACAAGCTTGTGCACATTCCCGACAGCATGGTCAAGTCGCACGAGGCCATACGTGAGAGGCAGTGATTCCACCTGCTCGTAGTTAGGCAGCATGGGCCCCTTGTACCCTTGCTTACTCACATAGCGCAACACCACTTCCCCGTAGAGCTTCACCTCCGCTATCACCATTTTACCACCCTTTGCATCGTCACTCAAAACATGAGGCTCCAGCACGGACACCGCTCCATTCTCAACGCTCACGCGGTACGCTTCGTCCGCGTCGTCCACTAGGATACCCACTGCCCTTACGGCCAACCCGTGAGATTCAATGAAGCTCCGAGCCTCCTCGCTCTTGTAGCCCGGGTGAGGGATCTTCGTATTGCTCTGATCGATCTTGGAAGAATAAGGGGCAGTGAAAGTGAACATGAGTTCGTTGGACTGGATCGCGTAGCTGCAATACGTTTGGTTGCCGGTTGTCTGATCCGACTTTCCTACGAGATTCATGCCTAAACCCCATGAAAACCTTCGCCAGGTGTTTGATGCATCCCCACACCTGCAAATACAAACATGCTCTAGTTAAGGTAGAGGAAACTAAACCGTTAGGGACCTAATCCCGTGTTACCAACAGCATCCCATCTCTTCCACTTGTTTGGACTTCAAATAGCAAGTTGAGTGTAAGAACTACTTGGCTAATTCACTCATCCTTGAATGGACACAAGATTGTCTAATGTCACTTCAGTAGTGATCTGCAACCTCCCACATTGAAAGAAATTCATACATATGCGATAGAGATTTGATCTCGAAGGATTAGGCTCTTGTACTAAGGATATTGAGGTATTAGTCGAAACACCTCTTGGAAAAATACATCAATCTACATGGCACAGGGATGAACACTATATTAATGCCCGGAAAGAAGCAGAAATCACGCTAGAGCCTCACCAGGAGTCATACGCATCCCAAACCCAATCGAGACCAAGGGAGACGTGTAAAACCAAGCACAATCGAAGCTCCAACATGTAACAACGCAAAATTCTACTCAAAACGCCGACAATACCATCTTGTGCATCCAAGACATTAACTCTCGTTAAAGCACTTCCACTTATGTATTGCGCTCAACATTTGAGAGCAAACTCTTAAGTGCTACATGGATAGCAGCCCATCCTCAGTGCCTCAGAGTTCAAGCTTTTAGGGTCACAGTAGAATGGGTGGAACCCAATACTGCTCAAGAATGTTGTGCAAGATGAAACCACTATCAGCGCCTAAATTTTTGCTTGAAAACACCAGAAATAAACAAATTAAAACAAAAATACTCCAGCGCAACTCCCTGAACGAATTGACCTGCTCCTAATTCTCTCGCGAAGCAGAAAAACAATACTCTCTAGAATCGATGCAAGTGGAGAATAATATCAATAATGATAGCAGAAAAGCTAAAGGAGCACGATTTATGCTGAAATCGTGCTCCTTTAGCTTTTCTGCTATCACACGCGTCTATCCTAAACCAGACCGCATCTCAAACCCTATATTGCGACAAACGAAGATCGAAAGCTTCCACCACAACGGAAACACTAAATTCTACTCAAAACGCCGACGGATACATTTCCCAGATCCCGAAACACCACACCGGTGCCTGGAAAGCAAAAGAAACAAAACTCACACGAGGGCCACACCAGGCGTCAAACGCACCTCTATCGCATTTCAACCCTAGATTGCGATGAGAGGAAATCGAAAAAATACAGCACAATGAGAACACAAAATTCCACTCAAAAAGGCCAACAAAAAACCGTTCCTACATCCGGAGACCGGAAAGCAAAAGAAACAAAACTCACACGAGAGTCACACCTGACCTCAAACGCACCTACACCACATCTCAAACCCTAAATTGATCCCAAAACTTCCAGCACAGAATGAAAGTCTAAAATTCGAAACATTTCCCACATCCATACCAAAATTCGATGTGATGAAATCGCTGCACGCCGAACCGATCCGTCTTGGGATTATTCCTTAAGAACCGCTCGCATCCCACGAGCCGTAAAGCGCCGATCCCACTGCCCTCATGGTCGCCCCCCTTGTCGAGCCCCATCGCTCCAAAGCGGCTAGCGCACGCTGTCGTCCCTTTCCCGTCCCCGTCCTCGTCGTCGCTGTCGGTCACACTGAGCGCCACGCACGAATAGCGTTCCAGGGAGTTGAAGAAGGCGTTGGCGATCCCACCGCCCACCGTCCACGCCGCCCTCTCCAGCCTGATTCCCCACAGAAACCCCACCACCAATACCTCGAATCCCAACTCCTCCCAATCCTCCCAATCCTTCGAATACCCAGCCCCTCATATGCAACTGCTCTTCTTCTCCCTCACGAGAACAACGCCTGATGCAACCCCAGAAGAAGCTCGCCACAAGCTTGCTACGACAACTTGATGCAAAGGCTTGCTGCGAGTTCCGTCTGTTCAGGATTTTGTTACTCCACCGTTTGGGCACCAAATCGGCGGATGTCGAGTTCGGCGTGTGGGCCTGAGACGTGGGCTTGCGGATTGACCATGCGCAAATGGTGGACAGGGATTTCGTAGCGGTGACGCAGAGGGGCGAGGGAGCGTTGATGATAACGAGGGTCGAGGGTGCTTGATGCTGACGAGAAGGTGCGTTTGGGGGAGCTGGGGAAGGTGAGGAGGGACATCTGACGTGGACAGACAGGGGCATCTGACGTGGAAAAGGGGGGGTTGGGTTTTCCGTAGGAGGGGTCACAATTGGTTACAATTGGAATACGGTTTGTTGGAAGAGTTGGTGATGTGGGTTTGGAGTTTTGGAGGGCGTGAAGTGGCCATCATAGGAAGTGATTGTATTCTACAAGTTTTAAAAGGATATTAGGATTTGTATTGTTTTTAAGTGAAAAATATATAAAATTTGTGTAAAAAAGACTAGTAGACTAATAAGTTCCAATGGTAAATTTTTTTTTTTTTTAAATCCTCCAAAATAGACAGAAATGAACTATTTGGAAACATAGTCATATTCATTAACCCCTAAATGTCTAGAATCTTCTCTAAAATTCACAATTTGAGAAAAATCATCATAAAATACTATTTTGAAGAATATTTTGGAATTCATAGATAGATAAAAGTAGTAGATTTTGAGTTTTTAATTCCATCCATACCATTAGATTCACCAATGCTATCACCAATATTTTTTTTTATTAATTTTGAAAGCACAATTTCAAAATTCCTTCTAAATTCAATTACAAGAAAAATGCTATCATATTTTGAGTGCAATTTGTTGGATTTGAAATGAGGATCTTTCTTTACAAGGTGATTTTTTGAAATTTTTGTATTCTTTAAATCTGTAACCTCATTTCTACAAATCCAATTTTAAACTAGAGTAAATGCAATTTGGACTTGGTCAACCACTCAACATACTTCCAAATTTGTAATTTTAGAAAATAAGTATTCTAGTAACATCAAATCCAACCATTAGAAAAGACAACAACTTCATAGAGTATCTTCACAAATTAACTCTTAAAGGACCAATTTGTTATTTTTAGCAATATAGTGATTTTGGGTAGGTATTTGTGACTAGAAATTTGCATATTCTAGGCCCAAATTTTATTAGAAACTGTAGACAGGGATTATCTTTCATGTGAACAAAATTTTATGACATTTGAAAATACAAGTAAAAAGTTATGGCCTAATATGTTACTTTTTTCACTGGGCAGGCAGTCTGGGCAGATTTAAAAAATCACTTTTTTCAAAAACAAAAATTTGAAATTGGTTTTCTAGATTTATATATATGTGGAAAGCTTTGAATCATTCCATTTCAATCAATGAGCCAGAAGTTATGAGGAATTTTAGTTTGCGGGCAGTTGTGGATTTTCTACTCTAAAATAAACTTTGAAGTCATTTATTTCATTCAGTTTTCAACATTTTGGGAAAAAAATAAAATAGTAGGATGTAGATTTTTTATTACAATATTACCACCATTAGAATCGGCATTTTTCATTTTCATAATTAACTTTTAGCAATTTAGTGTTTTGAGTCATTCTCTACTTCTTTCTACTTACTATTTTTTTTCTATGTGCTGTACAATTTCAAATGATCTGAATTTTTTCAAGCATGTAGCCAACTTATCTGTAAGAATGAATTTAAAAAGTGACCACCATTTTGGATAATTTTTCATACAAATGTGAGCTTTTGAAGTGCAGTTGCCCGGTTTTTCAAAGGGACCAAAAAAGGATTTTCGTCAATTCAAATGCTAAATAATATCTTGCAATCCACATGGTGGGAAATTCTGAAAAAATTTCCACATCTTTTCAAACCAATGTATGACAAGATTCTACGGTTACATGTGTCCAAAAATGTTTTTTTTCCAAAATTTGGTACTTCTGTTCGAAATGGCAGTTTTAAAACTACCATTTTGAGCATTTTGAGGAAAAACATAGTCAAGGAATTTAAGGGGTTAAGATGACTTTCATCCAAATAATAATGAGAATGAAACTTGAGTTTCAATCTCTTAGTCGTCCAAAAATTGGATGTTAGAGCGCTTCAAGGTTAAAAATATTTTTAATAGCATTCGAAAGAACGTATATTATTTAATGATTGTTACATATTTTAAATGCCTAATTTACATGGTTTTATGTGTTCATTAAAATCAAAAACATCCCATAGACTTCTATCTATGAAAAACATGGAAAATGCAATTTCTACTACGTTGGATGACCTTTTAAATTAAAGATGTTGAAAAAGAATTGTCAATAATGTTGAAAAACAACTCCTTTGGGGGGAAGTAGGAATAAAAGATATATGATAAATAAAAATATTACTCATGCTACCTCCAAAAATCTACTTCAAATTCCATGTAGTAGTGAGAATAATGCAATATTGATACTAGTTTAGCACCTTGTCCAAATAGGATAACTATATCTTATTAGTGAATGCAATTGACATTCATTGAGGAAGATTCAAGGAAAATCATATTATATATATTAGAAAAAATATATATATCCTATATGAATTCATGCATGATATAGACATATTGGAGGAGTTTCAATTGTTTATTAGAAAATTTCAAAAGTAATCTTACTTAGAAATTAGGAGTTTGTTTTTTCAAGGTCCTACACTAAAGTTTACATATAACAATCGGAGTGACACAAAAACAATATGTCCTTGTGATATACCACCAAATGTAGATGTTGAACAAATGATAGGTGGATACTATTTGAGCCACTTTAATTCTATTTGCTGAAGTACAAAATACATCTCATTTATTAGCTTTAAAATATTTTTTAAATTTGAAAAAAATCTGATTGAAGCCTAAAACTAGTATCTTTTCTTAGTAGTAGTAGGAGTTGTTTTTTACTATTGAAAACTCCAACACATGCTTTCTTAAATACGAGATGAATCAAAATCATTCTTGAGTCTTGTAAGGAATATTCAATATACTTAAAATCCCCCTAATATGTATTTATCATACTAATTAAACTTTCATGACCCAAGTGATCATTTTCTAATTATCCTTCTTTTTTGAGTTGCTTGTTCTCAAAATTTGAGGTTTTTTACTTAAAATTATTTCTAAAAGTAGACTATGTTATGAATCTAATGGTGGTAGTTTCATCAAATTCTAAGTCAAAGTTTCCCGTGTAGAATTCTTTAAAGTTTAGCGTAGTTCATGGCTCATGTTCTTTTATTCAATTTGAGAATGGACTAAAAAGTTAGCCAACCAATGCAATTGTTGTCCACCTCAGAAAAGGCAAATCCAAGGAGCTCAAGGAGAAGACAAGTGTGCCATTCTTATTTTTCTTATAAGCACTACTATCATTTTAGTGCCCACCATGCATTGTAAGCTCCACCATGAATTGCAAAATGACCAAAATGTTGTGAAATTTTTTATGAGCATTCTCAACGGCTCTCTTGTCTTTCATTAAATACAAAAAGTCAAATTTAAAAAAATATTCTCACTAGAATATGCTCCTTCAAAGTGTACTACCTTGTTTTTCCATTGACCCAAATAAAACTTCAAACTTAAATATCTACAAAATTGTGCAATCAAATAGTTTGAACTTATTTGAGGTGCTTACTCTCAATGTGAACTACAAGATCCTATAGTTGCATTCTGTCGATTCTAAAAAAAATGAGGAAACAAATTGCTCAAGTTTGGGGTAGTTTTGGCCCATTTTCAAAGTACCACCCTAGAGGGCTCTAACGTCCAATTTTTGCACAATGAATAGATTCATATTCTTGTTTTTTTCTTGTTGATACTTGAATGAAAGTCATCCTAATTTGTGGAGATACTTTATCAAGTTATTGTCCTATCTATTGGTTGAATTTGATGTTACTAAAGTACATAATATTATAAATGTGAAAGTTTGTCAAGTGGTTGACCAAGTCCAAATTGCATTGACTCTATAATAGTTCAAAATTGGATTTGCAAAAATGAGGTGTAAAGAACACAAAAATTTCAGAAAAACACCATGCCAAGAGAACCTCCTTTAAAAATCCATTTCAACAAATATAACAAATTTTACTCTAAAATTATAATATTATGCCGGTAATCAAATTTTGAAAGAATTAAAAAATTTCCAATTCAAAATCCATAAAAAAAATATTGGTGATAGCATTGGTGAATCTAAACATATGGATGGAATCTAAAATTCAAAATCTACGAATTTCCTATGTATATAAATTTCAAAATACTCTTCCAAATAGTACTTTATGATGATTTTTCCCCAATTGTCAATTTGGGTGGAAGTTTATGGGTTAATTGACTCAAATCCCCAGTCCCACCAGACTACGCACGATATCCGCAACAAGATCACCCCCCGCGAGGTACTTGCCCGGCGACACATACCCGAGAGCTCATGTACCCGGAGATACATCTTAACCGGGTCTCCCGATGAGATACCCGCTCCATTGAACCTGGATATAGATTCTGGAAACCGACTCGCGTTCACACAGAACCGAATATCTTTTTCCCACTGTTGCGGGGCTCCGAAGCCTTCGATCCGGGTTTGTTTCCAGTGCCACCCTAGCCCTGTTGCTGCTCTGTTTCCACCATCCCCGTTTCAATTTGCATCGTCGTCGTCGTCGGTGTATGCTCCAACACTTTCATCAAGAGGCGCAAGAGCAACGTCACTTTCAGTGATTGTCTCTTGAGAATCAACAAGAGGAATTCGAGGGAGGGGAGGGAGGGGGAGCCATGACGCCAGACTCTGAGCTCACCCGAGAGGAGGTCCGCGAATGATGCCGCATCTGTTTTGTTGAAAGAATTTTTGCTGCGATGTTGTGTTTCTTTCTTCTCGAATTTTGCTGCTTGGAAATTTGGATTCGATCGGTGGGAGAGTTGGATCGGAGGGGGTTTAGGGTGAGGAGGGATTTTGGTGGATTTTGTGTGTGTGTTTCGGGAGATTTGAGGGACGATCTGGGATAGGGTTTGGGTGGGGACTGATGGGAGAGATGATCCGGTTTCTTTTTTGTTGTAGGTTTTGAAACGGGACATTCCATGGGAGACTTACATGACCGCCAAGCTGATTAATGGTACGGGATTGCAACTGCTCCGGCGGTACGACCACCGTCCTGACAACGTGCAAGCTGCATTGCTGGAAGAGGTACGCATGCTGCTCTTTTGGAGAATTTGCAAGTGGGGCTAGAAATAACGGAGCACATCAGCTGAGCGAGGGTTAGTAGATGGAGCTTGCGGGCTCATTGTTGTTGAGGGAGTGGATCCCGGTGGGGGGAAGTGATGTTCAGTGTAGAATGTATGGAGAAAATGTATGAGAGGTGTACATTTCAGGGGGGGCGTGACCCCTGAGCAGCACTCGTCACTACCGGGGCAGCAAACCTAATCGAGCTGTTACAATTTGTGAGGAAGACTTGTCGAAATAGATTACACTCGAGTTGCCTGGCCTGTTTTTTTGGAGGAGTGATCTCCTTTAATTGAACAAAATAATATGGAATTTTTATTGTCTTTTCATAGCATTTTTGATATCAGCATAGATCCTTCTGCTGTTCAAGCGAGAATCACGGTATCCACAAAGATTTAGTGATTCGTTCACGTTTACTTTCTTTACCGCAATTTTAAAGTCAACATTCGAAAGCCAATTTTCTCACTCATAAGTTGTAAGTCATCATCCGTCTAAGGTTACGTAGTGTTGGGTGCCACATCTCTGTTAACATTCAGTAGTTGTCACATTATGCCAGTTAGCTATTGTCTGAAGTGCTACAGTGGAAGAGTGCAAGCCGCACGCTGCGCAAGAATGTTATGTGAGATCGATCCAAGATTTAATATTGTTTGACGATATTCTAAGGAGTTCTGATTTTTGAGTATCTGAACGGGACGCGCAGAACGGAGTAGCCTACATCAGAGTGTTTGTGGGCATTCTACGGGACATCTCCAAGCAGGAGACTGTGGAGTATATGCTTGCTGTGGTGGATGAGATGCTCACTGGTACATTGCTTGCAAAGACCTCATTCCATGTCAATGTGATATAGTCAATTGAAAAGGATTTTGGATGGCCGGGGTCTGACATAATTGTGTGCACATTTTGACAGCTAACCCAAAGCGTGCTCGCTTGTTCCACGATAAGTCTCTCCAAGAGAATGACGATGTTTACAAACCGTTTGTAAGGTTGGCATATTCCCATTTCCCGTTCACGATATTCTTGAGGGTCCTATTGTATTTCTGAGAGGGTTGTCTTTTGAGCCTCGTAAACATTTACCCTGACATGGGGCCTTGCACTCGTTCAAAGTGTACATCAGGCTTCATGAGATGATCTTCTTATTGTTGCCTGCGTTGCCTGGTGCAGGTTGCTGTCCAAGAAGAACTGGTTTATTCAGGAGAAGAGCTGCAAGATTCTGACCTTAATTATCAGGTATGTACTTTACAGTCTTCAGCTCACATGTGAAGAGACTGGATTTTGCATGTTGGGCACCAGATGTTTCGGTCTCTTCTGATAATTTATTTTTGGAAGTTACATGGATCAATTATCATTTTTCTATGAGGTGCTTGACGGTGAAGGCTTGTGGCTAGGGTGCTGCAGTGCTCGACAGTACGAAGAGACAGAAATCGATGACCCTTCCGCTCCACAGAAGAAAGTTGATAAATTCGACGAGGTTCTTCGAAGTGTTGTGGATTGGCTCATCTCTCAGGTAGAGCCTCCTCCTGCTATGTCCACGATTCGGGATACCTTATGTGTGAGTTTGTTTTTTCTGCTACAGAAATGGGTTTGTAAAGTGCTGGGTATCTCTGTGCAGCTAAGAAGTCCAACTCATCCAACTCGAGGAATTCCAACGGCTGTGGGTTCTTTGGCAACAGTTTTACGCTACCCGAAAGTGCGGTCTATGTTTATCACGGCCGATGGAACCAAACTTCTGGTTCCATTGATTACCCCGGCCTCCAATCAGCAATATATTCAGGTCATTACAGTCCACATTATATTGCGGTTCATCATGTTGGACTCGTGGTTTTGATCTTATTAAAGTTTTATATTTTTTTCATGGGTTTCATGCTGAGCTAGAGCAGATTTGAGCGTGTTTTCAGCTGCAAGGTTGCAGTTTTGTTTTGTGAACCGTGAGTGTTAGTGTCATGAACTTGGGTCTATTGTTATTGCAGCTGCTATATGAGGCCACGCTGTGCACGTGGCTTCTGTCGTTTCACGATGATGCTGTTGAAGCATTTTCTACCGGGAGAGTCCTACCCCACCTTGTGGAAGTGGTGAAGAGTTCCACTAAAGAAAAGGTGTGAATCGTTCAAAGATTCTAGACTTATAGATAGCATTATATTGCTAGGCTGAGAAGGAACCCGTGACAGCCGGCCTTTCATCTGAGTGATGACAATCCTTCTATTCAGTTCAACAGATCTGATGATGATGACTTTATGACTCACATGTAGCTTCGAACTCATGTCTCTGTACCTTTAGGGATTGGCAAGATAATGGTTACTGGGGAAGAAGATGTACTCTCTTTAGTAACTCCCTGTAAATGAAGACTGACTCTCTTTCTGGATATTACAGGTGGTAAGAGTTGCTGTGATGACATTTCGCAATCTTTCAAACAAGGGAAACTTTGCTGCTGAGATGGTAGATTTGGGCATGCCCAAAGTGGTTCAGAGTTTGAAGCTGCAAGCCTGGGGTGACGAGGTAAGATTTTGATCAACTGCTGCATTAACTTCTGAGTATTGACTATTGACCATTGACGTTATAAACTTCACTGTTCTAAAAAAAATTGAACTTTAGAATGCGTCTTCAATCAACGCTCGCAAATGATATTGCCTCCGATGGACGAGAAGGATTTTAGATGCACTTTCACATGTGTTTTAATGCACTTTCGCAATTTGACACGTAGAAGATATGTTCACAACATGAGAGATTTTGAGAATATACAGGGAATGTGCAATTACAGAGTGCGTCATTAGAAAGGTTTGAGTGTACACTGACTGCAACAACCGTTTCCTTAACCCCTAAGCGTCGAAGATAAAAGATACGAAGTCCACTTTGGAGCTAATAGTCGATTTTTGTGATTGTGAAAAACATATTTCTATCGTTCAGGAGTGTAGGGTATGGTTTCTACTTTCTATTGGTACGTTTTGTTACCTTTCGTGAGGCTTCCGATATGATTTAGTTAAGCTCCTATTGCTATATAGAAATGGAAGCAGTCACTTGTAGCCATTTGGACCCTCCAGGGTTATTGGTCGAGAAAGGGAATTACCCAAGAAGAGCATCAGCGTTTGTGATGTTTTTTTTAATTTTGGAACGGTGTTTGTTGCTGCAGGATTTATCTCAAGCGTTAGCGGTAGTAGATGCAGCTTTGAAGGACAGTATACGCAAGTTGAGCTCCTTCGACAAGTACAAAGCTGAAGCATTTTCTGGCCATCTGGACTGGTCTCCAATGCACAAAGATCCCGTTTTCTGGCGTGAGAACATCTCCAAGTTCGAAGAAAATGACTTCCAGGTTTGATGATTACCCTTTTGGCATAATGCCATTCCCCATTAACCTGGCCCTAAGTACACAATCTGAAAAATGAGTGTCCACTTTGGAAGCTAATAATCGAATATAGTAACTTTCAAAACATATTTCTATCAATCAAAATTGTAGGGTTTCTTCTCTGTGGATGTTTTCATCAATATTCTTGTAAGCTCCCTAAATGGTTTATTTAAACTCCTAGACAGCGATCTTATTACGTGCTGATTTGACTTCTTGGAAATATTGGCTGGAATAATCGCAAGCCCCCCTGGAAATAATTCTCACATTTGCTTTTCGACATTACTGGATATTACTGACCTCAAATATCCAAATATCATCCAAGTATCACGTAATTTATTACCCATGCATTACCAAATTATCACCCATGTATCACGTAATTATTTCCCGAGTATCATTGAATTATCTCCCGAGTATCACCTAAGTTTCACCCAAGTATCATCTGTATATAACATAAGTATCAAAAAACGAAAAATCCAAAAAACATATAAAAATATAATTTTCTTTGGGCTATTTGGGCACTTAAAGGTTAACTTATCCTTCCTTCTTAGCATGTGATATGTTCGGGTGTAGTCATTTGCACAGCCTTTTATGTTACTTTCCAACTCATTTTTTGTTTCGTAATTCACGTTAGTATCTCCCGTCTTGCGGTCATCTGAACCTAGAGTCCCGGCCATATGCAGGTACTCCGTGTTTTGATTACATTATTGGACAACTCCGGGGACTCTAAAACGCTTGCAGTGGCCTGCCACGACCTAGCCCAGTTCATTCAGATTCATCCAGCGGGTCGGGGCATCGTCCTGGACTTGAAGGCCAAGGAGCGGGTAATGAAACACATGTCCAGCTCTGATCCCGAGGTTGCCAAGCAAGCTCTCCTGTGTGTGCAGAAAATTCTGCTTAGTGCCAAGTATGCGAGCTACATGAAATAGACTGATTATGTGTAGCTGATTTTGTTTCTTTTCCAAAAGCCAGCGCATTATATTTAACCATGTACCTGGGTATTCGCGTCAAGTGCCCCTTGAGCTGTCCACTCTCTGTCTGTATGTGCGTCGATGGTGTACTGCCACCAGGCGCCTCGTCAGCGCCTGCAAATTCTGCAAATAATGTATCATTCCTGTTTTTTGAGCTTTTTTTTCGCCATAGTTGCAACTCTCTGGATCGGTCATGTGGTTTTTGATCGGTGGACATGAATGGGGGACTCACCTGGAATGAGAAGTGTTAGCCAAGGCTTGAATGCTTCTTGGATAGACACTACGACTTATTCCTATTAGTGGCAGTGGACGGTGGGCATTTGGTGCCATGCGCATGCATCTCTGCAAACTTTAAGTACTAAGTACTGTACCTAGTTTTAGCTCCTTTGATCAAGGGGTTGACAGAATTGTGGATTCATGGCTCACAATTGGTTCAGGGTCTGAACGTCTCAACTTTAATGAGCGGGTCCTCAACTGTACGTCGCACCCTAGCATTTACTGCAAGGGAAGGGATGACTCCAAAAAATTTGCCCTTAGAGCATCTCCTGCAGCCCGCTCAAACACCCCTGTCAGGGAAGTTTTGAGCGGCTGAGGGAAATCCAATCCCCAACAGCACTGTAGATGAGGATGTAGAGGTGCGGGGCCTCTCAATTTTGGCTCTATTGCACTAGAATTTTCATTTCTAGTGCAACCCTTTGAGGCCCCTCTTTGTCATTGAGTTCCGTGTTTTGGCAAGTCAAGGGTTAAATTAATGAGAAAGTTGCCTCGAGGAAGCTGCAAGCTTTCCCCATTGGCTTTGCACCATCATTTGCCGGACTTCTTCTTCCGGTCTGCAGGAGCTTTTCCAACCCCGCTCACTTTGATTTCGCCACTCTTCCTTCCAAAGCCCATTTGGCAGGGTCAAACCAAGAGGGCTACAGGAGATGCTCTTAGGTAAGTGCAGAAACCAGCTCCATAAAGTTATATCCTGAATCGAATCAAGCATTAGAGTTATATGGTAGCTGACCTATTTCCAAACCACCACCACCCCAATTCCAATCTTTAGACTACTCTGTTTTTGTGAAGTTTTCGTGAAGTTTTCGTGAAGTTGTAGTGTAGTTCAAAGAGTAGTTGTGGTGCATTATGATTGGTTGTAAGGTTGTCAATATTGCAACCAGCCCTTTGTTGATTTTGCAATCAGCCTATGGTCAGAAATAGAAAGGTCTATATGACCATTATAGACTAAAAAATTTGTAGTGATTACGTTTTGTGTAATAAAATTTTGGAAAAATACGTAATCCTTCCAAATTCTATTTTTGTATATGGGAAAAACTTGGCACTGAAAAAAAAATGCACTCTAAATATACGTCATTGTTTTTTAAGTGTTTGTAAATGAGTTGCTCTAAATATGCGTAATTGTTTGTAAGTGTTTGTAAATGAGTTGTCTGCCATAAGGTAGCCGACCTCTTTCTGACCATTTAAGCAATTTACCATATATTTTTAGTATGCATATAGGAAAAAATCCCCCCTTGTAGAGAAATAGATTTGAAGAGAGCTCCATGATTTGTTCCTTTTTTTTCCTCAAAAAACAAATTGATTATAATTTTTTTGTAAAGATTGTGTCCAACCAATTCTTGTTATATAGGGCACCACATTTCCAACCATAGGCTGATTACCAAATTGACTATGCTTTAATGTAGGTAATAATTGTGGCTTCCAATGTACATCTTGTGATCATTGTATATTTTCAATGTACACTTCCCCAACATTTGTGTTACATGGGCTATCACCTAACCATGTGAATTGTCACTCTACACCACAATTGATTGGAAACAAAACATTCTAATTAGCAAAAATAGGTGGCAGTCAGAAAGAGGTCAACTATCTTAGAAGTAGAAATATGAAGATTGAAAGTCAGAAAGAGGTCAACTATCTTAGAAGTAGAAATATGAAGATTGAAAGTCAGAAAGAGGTCAACTATCTTAGAAGTAGAAATATGAAGATTGAAAGTTATAAACAGTTACAATGATCGATGTCATTGAAATTTTTAATTTGAATAAGTACTATTGATCTTTTAAAGACAAGGTAACTACACTTAAAATGGCACACTATCTAAAATTGCACACTAGAGATTCTTGCCTAAAATGTAGTCCTACTAATGTAGTACTCTGAAACTTTATAGTTTATTCATACAATGTCCAAAAAATGCATTTAAAGAGAATCTAAAATCTCCTTTCCACTACCAACATAATTTCACAAACATTTTTTCATTATAATAATGGGAACAATGCTGAATTGCTCATTTGTGCAATTTTAGGTGTCCTTACCTTACTGGTGGCAATAGTTCATCAAATTCTCAGAACCCACATGGACGTAAAAAAACACTCAGCAATTAGCTTTCCAACATCTCTACTGCTGACTTGGTACTCGCACTTGAACAAAACGAATAGATCTTTTACTGAACATTCAATTTAGATCAACAAGACCTCGCATATTTTGATTGTGCTTCTGACTATACGAGTCAAATAGGCAATAAGGCGCGTGATACCAAGATAAAAAACTTAGAACAGTATACATTCTAATTTATACAATGATTGACTACTATTCACGTTTACCTATGCACATGGTTTACACCGAATAATGTCGAAATTTGCCTCGATGAAATGACTGCCACTACCATACTCAGTTGATTTTACATCACTCGTTACTAACAAAATTATGCGAGGATTGTAGGAGCTTCCGCAAACTCATCCTCTCCGTCCTTCAGGTTTTTTGTTTCTGTATCAACAACTTCCTCTTGCAAGCGGCGTGCCTTCTCCGCTTTGTGCACTGCATCCTCTTCACGACCTTTGATTGCTGATTCATGCTTCTCAATTTTCACTCCAACCTGCTGCAGCTGATTTTCCAGGTTTACAATATGTTGTTCTCTGTCACCCAACTCGCTTTCCAAACTTCCAACTCTGGCGTTCAAATCATCAACCTTGTCAGCAGAGGCCACAGCTTCATCTCTTTCTTTCCGCAAGGTGGTCAACTTCTCTCCTAGGTCGGCCAATCGTTGGCCAGAATACTGCAAGCCCTGATCCATTTCTCCTAACTTCGATTCCTTCTGCTTCAACTCCTCGGTGGCAGCACTGTCTGCTTTGCCCGCGTTGTCTTTGACAGCATCCAAGGATTCCTTCGTTTCCTCAGCTTCTTCGGTCTTCGTTTTCGCTTCCGTGTCTTTCTCTTCGACCTTGGAAGCTGCTCCAAACATTCTGGATTTCAAGTCTACGATTGTGGAAATCAAGCCACCCGTTTGGGTTTTGAGATCGTTAGCTTCAGTTTCGGCTATGCTTCGTTGTTCAGCTTCCGACCTAACTTCCTCACCTTCTTGTTTCACCTTCCCTTCCAGTGTCTTTTTAGTTCCCATACTCTGATCCTTGGCTGCAGTGATCGTACTCTCCAGAGCATCAATCCTCTCCGCCAACACACGTGCGTGGGCAGCATCTTCGTCGGATTTCTTCCGTAGATTTTCGACTTCCTCGTCCGCTGCAGCGACTGTTTCTTCAACTTTTCTCCTCTGCTCTTCGGCTTCTGCCTTCAAACTGGCCACCTTCTCCTCCTCAGTTCTCAAAGCAGCCCCCAAGCGGTTCGCTCGCGTGACGGCGTTGCGAAGCTCTTCCTGGTATTCGGCGATGGAAGCTTCCTTACGCTCGTTCACTTCGCGTTCGTGAGAAAGATCGGCTTCCACCCCACTCGCTTTCGCTGACAAGTCCCTGGCCTTTGAATCCAAGGTTGAGGCTTTCTTCTCCGCTGGAATTGCTCGTGACTCAAAATGCTCAGCCTGCAACCAAAAACAATATGAAATTCAGCATTTTCCTAAACAATGCTCAAGCAAGAAGTAATTCTGTAACTCCAAAAGAGCTCGACGGATCGATTACCTTAGAGGAAAGCTCTTCAACCGCAATGTTCTTCTCGACCAGCCTTCTTTTTAACGTTTCCTCTTTTTTGGCAATTTCCTCATCCAAACTCCGGAGCTTCACATCCCGATCGTGTACAGTTGGCTTCAGACGATCGAGATCCGCTTTCAGATCCGCATTGCTCTGCTCAGCATTCTTCAGCTTCGTCTCCAACTCCTTGATGGCACTCTTATTCCTATCCTCGACATTCTTCAATTTCAACTCCAGCTCCGCGGCCTTCTCACCAGCAGCTTGAACATTTTTTTTAATCTCCACGTTCTCTTTCTCAAGGACGTCAATTTTCTGCTTTCGCTCTCTCGTCACTTTGTTCGCCTTCTCAGTCTCATGATTTGCTGATTGAAGTGCTTCCTCGCAGTCTTTCAATTGCACTCTAAGCTTGGAATTTTCATTTTTCAAGGTTCTAATTTCCTGCAGCAGCGCAAATTCCTGTTATAATCGAACACAGTGAAGCTTAATCGGAGCTATCTTAGATCGAACCTATATATCTTTACCTTCAATAGCCCCTAACAAATTCAGTTCAAGATGCCAGAGCACAGTCATTACCTCTTCCGCTTTCTCGCCAACTTTGGAAGGAACAACGGTCTGCGCGGTAATGACGGAGCTTTTATCTTGTCCACCTCCAACGTAATCCTGCACTTCCTTAGCTCGACTCTCCAAGCTCTCCTTGACAGCAGTCTCCTGGCTCGCCATTTTTCAAAATAAGTCCGATGCTTCTCTTAGACGCTTGCCTTCACACAAAGATCGTTGAGCTCGGTGTATTACCTCTCCCCTGCTTCCAATTCCCGAAAAAAACATTACATAGTGTCAATTCCCCGTGCGATACCTTTTCTCATAAAGAATTTTCCACCCGTCTGTATTCCTCAACAAGAAGAGCATTTAGCGCGACATTACTCAACAAATCTGATTGATGCTATCACTCAACGACTGCAATTCTTCTAATCTCTCTACTCTTCTTCACAATGACACGTCAAAGGCTCATTCCTAAATCTCTACTCCCTCTTCCACGCTCAGCAATTAAATCAAGAAACATTTCCTACACTATACAACAAGCGCACATTACACCGAAATTCATCGTCAAAAAGCACACAAGAAGCACCGAAAGTTGTAAACAATATTTTCTGCGCTCACTTCCACCACTAAGCTCCAGCTAATTCAGAGTAGCTAAAGGCCGCATTCACATACCTCGATCGGAACAGATTGAACTCCGTCGTTCACTCTTCCTCTTGTAAAAATGCGAAGGAAAGCGTGAATGACGTTTGCATGTACCGTCAGGCATTCAACTTTCTAATTAGCTTATATACATCCACCTGACCAGAAGAGCATGTTGAGAACAAGTTGTAATTGAGCGCGAGACGGAGATGGTGAGGCAGCGTGGCTCCATACCTTGCTTGCGATGCTGTCGTGTCCTCAGTCCCTTGAACTGCTCCCACTGACATGCACCCAGGCTCCCTCCATGTGTCGCAAGACGTGGCGCCCCTGCCTCAGTCTGTCCGTCTCGTTTTCATTGGTGGCCGACTTCCATTAACCCCTAAATGACGGACCCACGACCACTAAGTTCAAGCCTCACTGCCCATCACAGTCCGGGGAGATTTTTAGCATAACCGGCTAAAATCCTACATTTTCTTGGACCAAACGGTTGTTTGAAGCATTCTATGAACTAGGGCTTTAAAAAATAAAGAATATTCTTTGATTTTTCTTTTAAAGGGTCAGGGGTTTTCTGAAGATTTTGAAATCAATTAAGCAATTCTTGATTTCAGTCGGCTAACTTGTAACTAAATGCCGATACGCCCCATATATTGTTGCCCATCACTCAATTTGCTGCCATTTTGCAACTAGATATGTAAAAAAAAAGTTATATTTATTTTTCAGAAATGAAATTACATGTTTTCTATACTACGTACTTCACAAAACATTAAGATTTTTTCATGGAAAATTGATTTTTTTGAGAATTTTTGGAGAAAAAGTGAAGAAAAATCACATCAAATAGAAAATTATTTTAAAAAATCTGAAAATTTCACCATGTGTGTATATTACAATGACAAATTAAAATCCATTTCTATGTCATTCTATAATTAGAATTTAGTAGACATTGAAAATACATAAAAAAGTTCTAACTGCAATAAAATATTCAATATTAGTATTTTTTTCAAAACTCAAATTGGAATAGAAACTAGAGTAGATGAACTTTATTTTGTTAGTTGGTCTCAAACTCAAAAAATACCATTTTTGTGAAGAAATTTCAACTTTAAAGCAAGGAGCAACAACTTCCCAAAATACACTAAAATAGCATATTTTGTGATCCGTTATTTTACTAACTTCCCATTTACATGAAGAGAAACATTGGCAAGAGTACAAACTCAATTGAATTTTCTTTATAACTCAACATGAAAGGTCAACAACTCGGTCAACAAGGAAACCATGGATGAAAAAATGCTTCCAATAGCTTTCTAGTTCATTGGATTGTCATCTAGGCACCATGACACTAATGATGTTCCAGGGTTAAGGTGTCCACTTGAACTCTAAAAGCATCCACTTCATGAAATGAACGCTGTTTGTACATCTTACTTTCTCATTGCACCAGCATTGTACAAACAATTTACATTTCAAGAGGTGAATGCTTCTAATAACCATTTGGACTAAATGCCAATTCCATTTGTCTTTCATAGAAAATTTACAGAAAAATATTTCAAAAAGTCTAACCTCCGTAAATTAATTTTCAGTTCTTAAATGGGCGCTTTATGATCCTCTTACCTTACTAAGGTCTGATAATACATGGTCCATAAAGAAAGTTTTTAGGATAAGAATATCAACCTACTTTAAGGTGGCATTCTCACCTATTTTTTACTCTCCAATATGCGTCTCATTAAGTTGTAATGTATTTAGGATTTATATAAATTGTTTATCTATTTTTATAAATGTTTTTAGTGATTGATTTTCTAAATGTGCTTGAAAATGAAATTTTGAAGGTAATAATTTCAATGAATTTTTAGTTTTAAGATTAATATAGTATTTTTTTACAATCATATTTTGTAGCAAATTTGATAAACCTAGTATTAAAATGGGAATTTTGACTTTCTAAATCTATAAGATAGATTAATTTTAAGAAAACAAAATTTGGCTCTAAGGTCGATTTATAATTGATGTTGATATAATAAATGGTTTGAAAATTAATGTTTTTAACAAAGTGTTCAATGTGCACACAACACACTCTAATTTTTTTGCAACGGTTTTAAAACTAGTGTGTTTAACAATGTGTACAATGCGCTTATAACACACTCTAATTTTTAAAGAATCTCTTGCGCATAATAAGAAATAAATTCTATTATACATCACTCTATAATTTTTATTGATTTTGAATTAATCAATTATTTTCGTAAATATTTTTCTAAATTTAATTTATAAAATATGCTAAATATGCTAAATATTTTATATAAGAGTCTTATTTGTATTTTGTTGATTTGTTCCTTTTTTATTTTGAATAGAAAGATATCAAGTAAGTGCGCAAGTTTAAATGGCTAGCTACATAATCAGACATGATCCGTGGATGAAAGGGCATCCTAAAGGACAAAGATACCCACATAATGGTACACTTGATTTATGAAAAGATCCTAAACCCTAAGATCCCAACACATGGCTATTTAGAATTTGTAAATTTGAACCCGAAATAAATCTTAAATGGTTATTATTAACAGTCAAAAGACCAACATGCATTTTTTGGCAACATAGAAAATTTGGACAGGTATTTGTGATTGGAAATTTGCATATTTTAGGCTGAAATTATAATAGAAGGTTGGAGACGAGGAAAATCTTTCACATGCACTAAATTTCATGACATTTGAAAATATGAGTAAAAAATTATGGCCTAATATTTTATTTTTTTTCCTAGCCAAGCCTTGGGGGGGTCACTTAGAGTATCCATTAGAAACCACGTGTGAACAAAACTTTGGACCCCTTCTATACTTTTTGAATTAATTTTTTTTTTAAATAAATAAAATAAAAAAATAAAATAAAATAAAATAAAAAATAAAAAATAAAATAAAATAAAAAATAAAAAAATAATAAATAATAAAATAAAAAATAAAATAATAAAATAAAAATAAAAATATATATATATATATATGAATAGATTTTTCTACTTTGAAAGTTCATATTTTTAATTATTGATACGCGGACCGGATCAGATCCAACTATTCCGTTACTTTTTACTTTATTTTTCAATTCTATAGTATATCTTTTTACTTCAATAATTAAAAAATTTAAAAGAAGTAAAAGAAGTAAAAAGATATACTATAGAATTGAAAAATAACTTTCACACCCCTATATTATATAAGAAAAATTTGTCTAAAAAATGAACAAAAAATTCTAAAAATAATTCTCTATTGAAAGCTCATTTTGAGCTGAATATTGATTTAGTGGTCATCTAAATGTGTTCTTTTTAATTATTTGCGTTGAAAAAGATGTCATTTTAGTTCATTTTCAACCTCTTCTAGAAATCACTTCATATTTTATTTGAGTTAGAAATCTTGGCAATAGAAACTTATAGTCATTATTAAACAATGCTCAAAATTTTAGATTGAAATTATAGTTTATTAGAAACTACTTGTTCACACATGGTTTGTTTGAGTAGAACTAAGTGCACCCCCAGAGAGCTAAGCTAACCAGGCAGTCTAGGCGTATAAGAAAAATTATTTTTTCCAAAAACAAAAATTTGAAATAGAATATTTAGAGTTATATATATGCAGAAAGCTTTTAAACATCCTATTTGGATCAATGAGTCAAAAGTTATAAAGAGTTTTTGTTTGTGGGGAGTTACGGATTCTCTACTCTAAAACAAACTTTGAAGTCCTTTATCTTACTCAATTTTCAATATTTTTTGAAAAAAATAAAATCGTAGGATGTAGAATGTTTATTACAACATTGCATCCATTGGGATTGGAAAGTTATAGTTCCATAACTAAATTCTTAACAATTTTGTATTTTGAATCATTATCTATTTCTTTCTACTTACTATTTTTTTCCTATATATTTTGCAATTCCAAATGATCTGAAAATTTTCAAGCATGTAGCTAACTTGTCTAGGAAAAAAAATCCAAAGAAGCACCACCATTTTGGACATTTTTTCATACAAAAGTGCAAACTGCCCTATTTTTCATAGGGCCAAAAAATTGATTTTAGTGAATTTGAATACTTACATCTTACAATCTACATTATGGAAAATTTTGAAATTTTTACCACATGTTCTCAAGTCAGCATACTACAAGATCCTATGGTTACATGTGTCAAAAAAAGTGTTTTTTTCCAAAAAATTGATATTTGTACTAAAAATGGCAGTTTTGGAGCATTTTTGGTGAAAACATAGTCAAGGAGCTTAATTAAGGGGTTAATAAGAACTATGTTCAAGTGATTTGCATTATTTAGTTTGAATGTAGTTCTCTTACATATAATTGCATCGTATAACACATAATATACATAAAAGCATTGTCATTTGAGGGGATTTGAAGGCATATGAAGGCTGTTTGTCCAAATCTTCCAATATACCAATATATGTAGCCATAATTTTCTTCAGAGCACCACATTATTATAAATGAAAAGCATCCAATGGTCAAATGCATGAACCTTGTTTAATTCCACCAATGCATTGCTTTACTAAAGTTCATCAACTTTGATTTAAACCTATCCGTTGCATCTGCCATTGGTTGGAGCACTACCCTTACTATTGTAGCTTGGTCTCAAAGATAAGTGTACTCAAAACTAACGATATAATTACTAAAATCAACACTAGATACTATTGTTGTACATTTGATGTCCCTAATATAGAACTTTCATCGATAAAGTCAATTTTTTTAGGTTTGTTGTTTGTGTCCCACTTTAGTAAAGCCTATCCAACAATTTTAATTTTGTTAGGTGTCCACTTCCTATAAAAAAAACTCTATTCACATTGCAAGAAGATGGAACATCTTTTCTTTTCCTTCTATTAAACTCATTTATCCAATTAGTAAGGGTGCAAAAGTAGGATCCTTTTGCAAAATTCATATCAACACAGAAATATATTTTTAAACAAATTAGAAAAATATAGTCCTATTTCAACCTAGACTAATTAAAGTAATATAATTGTGATGAATTAGTGTCACATATATTCATAGGATAAATTAATGTAATTCATATTGAAAGTGAGCTTCCTAGGTCTATCATTCTTATTGGTTCTGATACACGAGTGGAGATGATTAGCACCGCTCATTCCATTTGTCATTTGAACTTTATGTTTGACATCACCGTGAAGGTATTAGATGTCCAATTTGCTCATTTTTGAGCAGTTATTGCAGGTAGAATTGGCAGTTACCCTCCATAAAATCCAATTCCACTACTCTAATGCTAGAAAAGCTTCTAGACGCTGTTGATTTGGTTGTATGGTTAGGCCAACTAACTTGCCCTATAAGCTTGCTAGCGGCTTCACCAAACAATTGAATCGACAACATCTAGAAGCTTCTCCAGTATGCAAGAAGCTTGTCAAATTCATCAAGTAAACTCAATTCTAAAAAAAAATGCCTTCCCTAAATCCAAGCATTAGATGTGTATCAAGGGCATTGGAGGGCCATTTTAGGCCTGTTGTAAATTATGTGAATCAACCAGCACTGGCCAAAATAAATAGTAATTAACTTTTTTTAATTCCTAATTTTTTAAATTATTATTATTTAAAATGAAAGTCTCTTGGCCACATCAGATTGTTACTATGGTTGAGTTCCCACAGTCCAGGAACTTAGGAGAACTCACAACCTTTTAGACTAGCTAAATTTCATCTAATGCCAAAATCCTCGAGAGCTTGTTAATTTTAGTGACACTACCGTACTTGGTTATCTGGGTTAGAAAAAATTAAATTAAAAAAAATTGAATTTTTTTGGAAATGAATCTGAAAGAGAGATGGGAAACAAATAAATTAATGTTACAAAATTAATGTCCAACTATTAGAAAATATATTATATTGCAAATTTTATAATGGGTCACATGCAAATCTCAAAGGAATGAATTTTTCTCTCTCTTAACCCCTTGAGACCTAGCAACTTTTTGAGAAAGTGTTTGAATATAAATGAATTGTCCTACTTTGATTATTTTTGTAAATGGATGTGCTTGAGATTTTTAATTTTAACCATACAAAAATAAAAATTCTATCTAGTATGCATGGAATTAATTGTGGAGAATATTGAATATTAGATTTTCAGATTATAAATTTTTTGATTGATTAATTTATAAAAAAATTAAGTATCTTTTGCGGAAGAAAATTAATTAGAAAATAAATAATGTTTCTCCTCTACCCCCTCCAAAAATAATGGATTAGAATCTAAAGCAAATGTAGTATTGTTTTTATTTTAATAATAAAAAAAAACTCTCAAATTTGTGCACATATTCAAACAAAAGTGAATAAATAGACAAAATTGGATATTGTAAAATTATATATATACATCAATTTCTTTTAATCCAATGCTATTGATATCATCAACATATCTTTTGGAACATTTTCTAAAAATGTTTTTACCATTCTTTTCACTCATACCCTATCCAAAATTTATGGTCTCCCTTGTACAAGACTATATGTTGTTGTTTTAAATAAAATTTTCAGCACTTCACACATTTAATTTTTGAAAATCCAAAAATGAAACAACTATGTCAATTTATTACTCTACAAGACTCTACTTTACAAAATATTGAGATTTGTTTTACCATTAGTGCTACCAAGGATTTGCCACTAAAACTTTGATGTGGATACATTTTGTCCTTTTAAGCTTTAAGGAATCAATGCCCCTATAATTAAAGTGTCAAGTTCTTGAAAAATTAAAAATTAAAAAATTGAAAATTTTATTAATTTTAAAAACAATTGCCAAACCACTTTTTTCAACTTTAATTAATTATTTGGCATAACATGTCAACCCTAATAACCTGGTACAGTATTAGTTATCTAAGACCATCTTTAATGGAACTGGAAAGATGAACAATATCTATATTTTCAAAGTGGGCTTTGAAAATTTTGGCTCCAATAGATCATGTAATCAACCCTCCATAATCAAGGAGGCACCATTTCCTTCTTACAAGCCAACATATTGACAAGATCTTGAGAGCGCATAATAGTAGGCTCCAATAGCAAGAATCTTTGATGGTGTCAGTGTCAATGAACGTAACCATTTTAATATTGCTTAAAACAAATTAATTTGGGAGGCTAAAATTGGGAATTGCATGCCGCAGCAACTAACAAATCAAATGCCATCCCAAATTCAAGAGAAAAGCTCTTGGGATATAGCCAAATGTAAAGATTTTCCTCTAGGAATTGATTGACGATGGCCTAAGCTTGGCATGTTCTAATTGGTATCATGAACAATTTGGTCTGAAAAAACTTTTATATGTTCTAATTGGTATCATGAACAATTTGGTCTGAAAAAACTTTTATATGTTCTAATTGGTATCATGAACAATTTGGTCTGAAAAAACTTTTATTAGTTGGTCTGAAAAAACATTGCAATATTAAAAAAATTTGATTTCTTCTTCCCATCACTCATTTTTTGCTTTGTATAATAATTCTACAAGATTGCAAAATCATAATCTCTAAACCATATAAGATGTTGCATGAAATGAATCATGTGCCCAAATATGGGATAAGGTTGTTTGTTAACTTCTAAATGCCCAATCAACCATTTAATGGTCATTGTCCAACTTTAGGGGCTGCCCAAATTCCTAAAACATTTTTTTTTGAAATTCCATATTTTTTTTCATGTTGTTTGTTAAGTTATCTTGACACAATTCATAAAAACAACTTTTGATTTGGGCAAAATTTCCACAATGGGTGACTTTTCAAAATCAAACATTCCTAAAAATGTTCATTGTGGATTGTCTTGGGAGAAAAACTTAGCCAATCAAAAGCCATCCCAAGTAAAAATTCTATGGTTTTGTGCAAGTAGGCAAGGGGCTAACTGATTGGAGCATATAGTGAATGGGCATGGTGAATGAGCATGAAGTGAAATTTTTGTTTTTTCCAATAGTGTAACTCATATTAGAAAAATATCAACTTTGTAGGGGGCCGCAAGTTCAAGCTAATGAGAGGACCCTCATGAAAATATTGGCCCTCTATAACCCACATAGCACCAAGAATCATCGCGTCACCTGATCAGGCCTGTTCTGAGAACCCTCGAAATCAAACTCCCAATTCGTGAATCCGGCAGGATCTTGTTCATCACTATCAAAACCATAAACCCTAACCCTAAAAAACACTTGTCCGAATCCGCCTAAGCAAGATCGGGCAATATCCTGCTTTCAACAGGCAACCGGCTTTGAGTAATAACTTAAAATGTTCGCAACTAACTCCGTAATTTTCACGTCTCGCTTTATGATACAGATTCGAAGACTAGCATATGTTTAAAAGAAGAAGAATCTCCACCTGTATAAAACTCGTTCGACAACGAGCCTTCATTGAATTCTGCTTCCAAAGATACCAACATTGCATTTTCCCTCGAGCATTCGTTGGCTCTGCAGAGTGACTCACAAACTGCTCGCCTAAACCCTAAACCCTAACCCCCCTAAACCCTAACCCTAACCCTAAAACCATCATTTTTCCAACACCGGGAACTCAATTCACTGGTACTGATACAGGCCCTGTTCGTTTGGGTGGGCGTTCCACAAGCAGCGGTGGATCCAGACTATCGTCCTCCCACCATTGCAAGGTCGATAGATCCGGAGAGGATTGCGCGGAAGAGACTCGTGAATGATCCCCTCGTGTTCCGAAGTCTTGTAAAAGCTCCTCAGGAATGGGTTGGCTGCCTTCCAGCATGGGAATCAGTTGTGAGATGGGTGGTCGGATCGAAGGACTATCTGTCGTGCACAGGAGAGCCACCTTGAAGACCCGCGCCACTTCGGCTCTTTCGAAGTTGCCAGACAATCTGGAGTCCACATGACGCATCAGGAGCTCTTCGTCGCTTGATTCGCAGGATCGAAGGTAGGCACTCCTTATCTGCACGTAAGAGAAGCGCTTACTTGAGTCAGACCGTAAAGTTGCAAGTTCCTTCCACCAGTTTGGGGTAATGGCTCCAAAACAGATCATTGCTTTCATAGTCCTGAGCACAACCATTACAACTGTAACAACTTGGGATCTTCAAAATGGAAGCTCACCTCATCCAGGAGAAAGCACATAGTTCCGGAGAGACTGCGAGTTGTGGTTATCTTTCCCGTCACAATTTCCATCAAAAGTATGCCGTAGCTGAAAACGTCCACCTTTTCGGTTAACTCACCACACATGATGTATTCTGGTGCCATGTAACCCCTGAAATCAGGAACACCACAAAAATGAATATGAAAACATCGTGACAGCCAACGGATACCAAGTGAACTAGAGGCATTACAATGTGAAAACATTTGTATCAGTCTAAACTTCAAAGTTGCACCGACAATTTACGCTTCATATAGCAACCCAGGTGCATACTAGCTCTCCAACACAAGACACCAGCATGTGTCTGCAACAAGAATTCGAGTCTTGATTACAGTTTCATTTTCACATGTGGTTGTCAGCACTTACATCGTGCCAACGAGATTTGTAGTAAAGTTCGTGTTGTCATCAGGACACAGCTTCACCAGTCCGAAGTCCGCAATTTTGGCATCGAACTTGGAATTGAGCAGAACGTTGCTGGCTTTGATATCCCCATGTATAATCTGAGAGTGAAGATCATTGTGTAAATATTGCAAACCTCGAGCAGTTTGAGTGGCAATTTTGTAGCGTGTGGGCCAATCAATGCGTTCAGCTTCGATTGAGCTACCTGCATACAGTATTGCCCAAGTACATCAACTAGGTCTCACTATCATAAACCTTTGGGAGCGCACTATGTGTATTGTCTGGACACTATGTGCCAAGGAGACTAAATGTAAATACATATACTCGTAGAAAACAACTCCCATTGTATACATGTCCTTCAAATGAACTAACAACATCCTATTTAATTCTAGATAGATAATAAATACGGAGCACTATTTTGAAAAACAAGGCAGACACTATGTTTTATCAAGCCTCGTTTCGAGAAATTTCAAATCCCGAGAACCAACCCTAGAACGTGGCAATGAAAACTTCGCAAGCTTTTGTAGTTTTTCCACAAGACCAAAGCTAAGAGGTGAAGCATAATTTACCAAGAAGTGTTTGACGAAGGCTCCTCTTCTCCAGATACTCGTAGACCAGGAGTCTGTGCTTCCCCTCCACACAGAATCCACGTAACTTGACAAGGCTCTCGTGCTGCACCTTGCTAATGTTAATAACCTCCGCAAGAAACTCACGCTTTCCTTCCCTCGAACGATTCGTAAGCTTTTTCACTGCCACTTGCGAACCATCCTTGTTTCGCCCCTGTCGTAATGTAACAATGCCATTAATGGTTCGTATGCGTGCAAAAGGAAGGAAATCAAGAAAACCCCACATCCACTCTTCCATTCGCAAGTGACATCGTCTGCTCTACTTCAACATAAGTTTACAGTGTCAAAACCCATGGTGTATTCTTGGTGAGCCTTACCAGATACACTTCTCCAATTCCACCCTCCCCAAGTTTATTGTCTCTGTGAAAGTTGCGAGTTGCGACTTTGAGTTCTTTGTACGTGTACAAATAAGTCGATATGGATGCTTTCGCAAAATCTGTCCAAAAGCGAGCGAGCATTCCATAAGGAGGGTGGAATCATCAGCACATGATTCTTCAATTCCCAAAGTCAAGACGGCATGAAAGATTGAACAAATTCATACAAGTTGCGCCACTCTTCATTCTATTTAGTGTCATCAGTCAAATAATGTGCCACTTATTTAGCAACCCTTGCGCTGATTCAAATCCTTGAAAAAATAAAGTACCACAGAGCCATTTTCTTTTCAACTTAGCGGTCTGACCTATAGCACTTGGACCACACAAACTATTTGCGAAATGGTGTTGCCCAGTCATAGCTACACTAGTTGAAGGTGCTTGTATCAGCATCAAACCTAGAAAATAGAATCATACACAAGATAAAATAAGCAGTGTACCTTCTTTCATCCTGCGAACAGGTGATCGGGCTGCCACACACTGACAAGCTAGGCACGCCACCAGGAACAGAAGAAGGAGAAATATCCCAGCTCCTCCCAACCCCAAATATAACCGCAGCCGGCTTTCCTTTCCATCCTTGCTTCCACAAGAATTGCAGCAAAGGCTCTTCTCATACAACAACGCAGGAGACTGGTCAACAAATACACTCTGTTCGCACAGAGGCCGTAACCCGGGTTCTACAAGCTTCGTGCACTGGCTGAGTTTGACCTGCGACATTATCCAAAGTTTCATGCTTCAGGAATAGAGCCAAATTTGCAGTACTTGGTCGATAATAGATACCGCTTCTGTAGCTTCTTAGTCAAAATTCTAATCGGTAGGGTGCATATCGAAGTCTCACGTTAAATAGCAAAACAAACAGGCTGCCAACACGCACACTTTGGGAAATAATCTTGCCTGATGCAACTGGCAGGTCAAGCGAATTGCAGGTGCGTTTGGATTCACGTATTTCTGCTTGATAATATTCTCGTCGGTGTAGTTCACCGACACATCGATAGATGCAACGCCATATAAGGTTCCGTTCTTAAATACTGCACACAAACACCAGTCAAGATGAAGTGGACTTCCTTTTGTGGACTTCCTTTTGTTCAATTTTCAATTTCTCTTTGACTCACACACGCAATGTTCTTCACTGATTTTTGGAGGATATAAATTTCGGCTGCGTCTGAATTTTACTCTTCACAATATTGTCAATGAAACTGATCATTATAAACACCACAAAACTCGGTCCTTTAGGGCTTGATGTCCGCACCTGGATAACTCACGGTAGACACGTTGCCCTGACCATTGACGCTCCCATACACATCTGTCCAGAACGTAACATTTTCCTTGAACCGCATTGTGGCCTGGTAATCGAAGTAAGGGCGAATGGCCCACAGGGGATTTCGAACGGCATCCTGAGTATTCGTGTAAGTGACCGAGCTATTCAATCGACAGGAGAATTTCCGCAAATCTGCAAGGGGATCAGGAATGGTCTCTCCGTCACCGGGACCTAAACTGAAAAAGAAAACCACCACACCCTCCGAATTCAGAAGCGACACCGCTTTTTGAAATGCTGTACTTGAGAGGTTCTCAGCTTTGGAGAAGTAGCCGTCGGTCACCACCACTATCATCTGTCAAACCAAACAGACTAGGTCACAAACTAGACGAGGGAATCGATCACACATGATCTCCAATTGTGGACAGAAAATTGCAAACCCTAAAATCTTGATTGCCGCATACAGAGAGCACCATTGGGTAATCTAGGTTGTGTAAATCTCTCTGTACACAGGAATGTATGACGAAGTTTGAAAAGGTACTTTAAGTTTACTTGATGAGTTGAAGGTGGTCATCGCTCGCTCAAACCCCAGGCTAAGATTCGAGAATCCTTTAGGGTTGTTCACCAAGGACGGAATGTCGAACGCAGAATGCACGTCTGCATTGCTTCTGGCAAGAACCTACAAAGTCGAGGCGCCAGAAACGCACCATAAGCACTCCTGTCAACACTTTCCAATATAGATTGCCGAAAGAAACTGCGCACAATTTGAAGATCAATCTGTGAACTATTTAGGGTTTTGCTGATCTGATGAAGCGGAGAGAATAAGTACCGATGTTGGTTGCAACAGCGTTGCGTGTGTGGAGTCAAATGTAACCACATTGACAGAATCGGCGGCAGTAAATGTGTCGAAAAGCTCTGTGACAACGTTCGTCGCCGCATTGAAAGTTGCATTGTGTTGCTGTCCCTTGTCGAGCAGCACCACCAGGTCTTTCACAACCGATGTCGACAACACGTACCTACGTTGCAAGGAGAAACCTGTCACGATGACCAACATTCTTAATGCTAGGGTTACGAAATGCAAATATTCGTTCCAACACTCACCAGGGTTGTTTCCGAGGGTCAAAATTGTAACAGTCCCCATCTGGATTCGCTGCCTGCAAACACAGGTTGGGACATACCCAGCTTAGAAAATGAACCTTGACATTGTGCTCGTCTGGAAGAAAAAAATTGTGGATTGCGAGCAGTCTGAGATACTTACTTGACCTGGAAAGGCTCGATACACACCCTCGGCGGACGCAAACGCAACGCTGCGATCAGCAACAAAATTACCACCACTAGCAGCAAATTGAAGAGCCGAGTACGCGCAGATGGATCGCGTAATCTCTGAACTCAAATTCGAATTTGCAGCGTTTTTGAAATACGGCGGGAGCCTGCAGTCGAAGAACAGTGAGCGCTCGTGGCAGAGAATTGAAAAGGCTATGGAGACAGAGACTGGCAGAACGCGTATCCTCTAGAGCACTGCGAAATTGATGACAGTAGTCCCCTTCCAGTGACAGAAGAATTTACTCGCACGGTTGAAATTATGAGCGCGTACCTGACAAACCCGTTCCCTCCGAAATCCAATTGAATTCCCTCGCACGATTCAGAGTTAAACTGGCAATCCGGAACTGGTCCTCGCGTCCCAGCGCAGGTGAAATTGTCTTTCGCAGTTGGCGTACAAGCGTGCCGAGCGCAGGTTCGCACGCACTGCGACAGACCTGGAAAACAAGCAAGTCCGCAAACGATAAAAAAATCGACCCAAATTCAAGAACAATGCAACAGAAAGGACTGTCTGCCCGAAATGGAAATTCCGACGTGCTCTCGTGGTTGCAGAATCGATCGGAGAAAGAGAAAAAAAAAAAACAAGAGATTTTGAACGCATTCTTTTCCCAGTATATAGATACAGTACCGCAGTCTTCTCTATCAAGAGCTAACCGAAGGGCGTCACTGGCAAGAAGCCGCACTTTATTCTCCTCGGCCCCCAAATACGCCTCCAGGGAAGAATCTGCAGCCGCCGCCGTCGCCGCGTCGACATCGTCGCCTATCCATGACATGAGCAGCAGAAATGATTGCAACACCAGCCCCCACTTGAGCTTGTCCATAATCACTCCCCGCAAGACCTCGCATTAATAATTCACACTCCGAACCCCAAAACACACACAAAAACTCCGATCATTCAGCCCCTTAACCCTCACGGATCGACGAGGCTGCGCTCCCAACACACACCATCCGCAACCAAACTTCTTCACTTCGATCCTGTTCTGAAACACGTACAAAAACCTTCGATCTTCCAACACCTACACAGCGTCCCTCCAAAATCATCCTGTGCTAGTTCTGGCTAGTTCTGGTTGCACCCCGAAAGTGTGCCACGCCGCAACCCAAGGACTTTTCTTGGGATTCCTCCGTCCGCCCACCGACTTCCGCCATTCATTCATCCCGCAAACGCAGCATCCTCGTCGCAAAACCAAAAGTCCGAAATTGGCAACACCAGGCCAACCGAGTCGCGACTACAGTGCCGGTACTGTAGTGACGGAACCTGGAATATGATGACAAAGAAGGACTGCTAAAGAAAGTGAGTTCGCCCCCCAAGTTGAAGTTATTAACTGAACTTTACACGGTTAACTTACACCCAAACGAAACTGCAGGTTGCAAAGGAGTTTCATACTTAAGGAACGGCGATCTAGCTGGAACCTCACTGCTCGGTCGCGCACTGACAAGGCTCTGGACAGCTTTTCTGGGAGCCTCACTGCTCCTGTCAGTGAAGTGCTCACACCTCCCACTCACTCACTCATTCAGTCACTCACTCACTCACTCCACAACTTAAGTTAGCTGTCTGCACAACCAGCAAGCTTTATTTGCCCAATTCTGCAACCTCACCAGTCCCAAAGCTAGTGCCAGCTTTGATGTGGGCATACCTCACCTTACATTCCACACTGTACAGTACAGTACTGTGCGTAGCCGGCCCCCAAACTTGGTGAACTGATTGCTCGTGATTGCGGACGCTGGCGGGGATCGATCTGCGCGCAGTGCCGACCCCGTGCCTCGATCATCCAGACCGGCCGGGCCCAGTGCGAGGGACGTGATTGCGTCGCAAGCAGGGCACTACAGTGCACGTTGAACAGCCAGTTCCGATGGCCGAGGGACTGGCAATGGGGTGATGGGGGCGAGGATCGAGACCGAAGGGGGGGGGGAGGCAAGGACTCGATCAGGCAAGGACCACGGATGGCCTCGGGAAGCACGCCTGCCGGGTCAAGGAAACTGAAAGCCGGGAGTGGGGCTTTGAATGAAGGAATGAATGTGTAAAAGCTACAGTAGTGAGGATCCTAACTTATTTTTTGTGCAGGAGAATCGGCGGTGTTTAAGAC
This sequence comes from Antitrichia curtipendula, assembly GCA_951230915.1. Taxonomy (NCBI): domain Eukaryota; kingdom Viridiplantae; phylum Streptophyta; class Bryopsida; order Hypnales; family Leucodontaceae; genus Antitrichia; species Antitrichia curtipendula. The sequence continues at coordinate 43,555,290 of OX579633.1, forward strand.
ATGGGAATTCTTGGGCATTCATGCTATGGGCCCTGGCCTGGGATTGCGGACCTGGAGTACAGTACTGTACTGTACAGAGTATATATTACTGGACAGGTGTGCCCTCTGACGGGTGCCACAAAATTAAAAAGTAATAAAGTAATTCTCTAATTTTTTTTAAACTCACAAACCTTCGAAATTCAATCACTTTCAAACCATAGGTCCAAAGCCCATGCAACCCTCCTCGCAGAGCACTTTTCAATGGGACCAAGAATGAGACTAGGGGATGCACAGTCCAAGAGATCTCATCGTAACAAACAAAACTAAACTAAACAAATAGCCTAACTTAAGATATGGATTACCTCAAGGTCAATCAACACATCCAAACTGACCTATAAGCCACTCTGAAACAACACTATGTGTAGGTGTTGTACGTTTTGATGCAATAAAATGTAGGCCATTACTACATTGATAGTGTTACCATAATTAAGAGTTCATCCGTAGCTTAATTGATAAACCCGCCATAACATACTTTTCTAAGTTAAACTAGAGACAAATGTATAAAAATTGATTTTCTAAGTTTTCTAAGTGTGTTGGTTTTGGATGTACTTACCTTAAGTAATTAACTTGAGGAGGGGTCAAGCTAATATTTCGAATGTAGAACTCAAATAGTTGTTGACAAAAGCATGGAGATAGCCAATTGGTGCTAAGAGGAAGGGCATCTTTGCTCTGGTTTATCAAATGAAGGTTTAGTGTTAAACATATTCATTGAGGAAATTAGTGTAAAGTTGAAGCATTGTTGGTCAAATGACTTTTGGAAGGAACTACATTGCCATTTATTGAAAAATACACTGGATAATTTGCAGAATAGAGAAGACACCACAATCTTTTTTTCTTCAAATCAACATTCATATAAAGCACAATAGTAATAAAAGAATAAGAAGAGGAATTAATAATAACATATGGTGTTATTGTTTGGTGTTGAATTATAATATGGCAATTCAATCACTATAGTTTGGTAGAAGATTGAGCAATTGTTGCCTTTGAATTAAGTATTTTTTGCAAAAATATAATCTAAAAAATGCCAAAGTTTGAGGGCTATTTGCTAAATTATATATTTTATTAATTAAATAGCTTCTATAATTTTGACATTTATTTTTATCCCAAATATTGCTACCATACAACAGCATACATTATTTTCAATTGCTAAAATGTCAATGGAAACAAATTTTTTTATTTTTACACCTAAAAAAATTGAACTTGGTACAAGGAAAATCTTGAAATGGAGTCTTCAAGGCAAAATAGATTACGACTCAACTTGAATCTAAGAAAATAATATTTATATTTAATTAGTTTTTTTTTTTCCATCCATTGCTATTTGAACTAGATGATTAGAACCTTGTACAAAAATCATGAAGTACTGAGTGACCAAATTAGTTACATCATTGAAGAAAAGACAAAAAATTATTTTTCAACATACATGGATGTAATTCATGTATTTTGTCTAATTCCTTCAAATAGGGATATCCAAATGCACCATCTTCACTAGATATACATTAAATGAATCAATATCTACTTCTACTAAAGAAATGATTTTAGAATAATTGTCTACTCCTCTAAATGGACCCTTTACAACTTTTGCATGGCATATCAAAATGAAACATCTATTGGTGCGTTGAAAATCCCATTTAATTGTCACCAAGATAATATAAAAATTTGATGAATCAGATCATAGTAACTATGATCTAACAAGAAAAAACAACCTTTGGGGGGGGGGGGAGGGGGTACCTTATCAAGCTCTTGAAAACATTCATACTAGTAATCCACCCAATGCATACCTTCTCTCCTATGGTTAACACCAAACTATTCTATTACCACAACAACTGATTGACCTCCCAAGGTGGTGATGTCCTAAGAGCCTCCTTACGTGTATCAGTGGGCGGATAGGTGGATACATTTACTGATAGTAGAATATAGAAGTACTTTAATTTCTGTTCCTTCTACAGTGTGGAACATACTAATATTGGTAGGATATTAGTGGAACTCATTTTCCTACTTCCACCTGACTCACCAATGATTGGTTGAATTCTTCTTGTCTTTTAGTCCTTTTTTTTGCCCACCAAATTTAGTTGCATGTAAACCTACCCACCCAACACTACTATTGCAAGGTAGGAAACTCTAAAAGCGCTCAGGCTCTAAAATCACCCACCTCCTCAAATGTACACTATTTCTCCATGTTGTTTCTTTGTTGTACCAACAATATACAATACATTTGAGGAGGTGGGTGATTCTAGAACCCCATGCCACTTCAAATTTTCATAACTAACTCCACAAAGCTCCAATAAACATGAAACGACTTGGGTTAGATGCCAGTTCCACCCATCTTCCAAGAAAAATATTTCAAGAAGCTTCACCTCCCCAATAATTAAGTTTCAGCTCTCAAATGGGCGATTTATGAACCTCCTACCCTACCCTAGTTACATGTAAGCCCACCCGCCTGATGCTGCTGTTGTAAGTTCCCTTGAACGAAGAGGAGGATGCCGACATAAACTGCAATCAGTCTATTCTAGACTAGCAAGTAGACTAGCTATGATCGGGAGAAAGGGAAAACACTAGATACCTGCGCATGTGAGATACTGAAACGCCGTCAGGACGGTGGGTAGAGTACAAACGCAAGACGGAGAACTGTACTGTACTGTACTGGGACAGACTTCGAAGCGCAAGACGGATGAGTACTGAGTGACAGACTTTCGATGAAAATTCAGAAATTCAGAAACCCTAGAAGAAATCTGGGAATGGGGGAAATGCCTGCCTGCGGAGCCTGCATTCCGTTCTTTGGTTCATAAACCGTTCCTGAAACACGTCTCGACATGTCCGGAGAAGCCTTGCCTTGTGTTTGCCAGAGAGGCACTCCACGCTGGTCCCGTAGTCTAGCGGTCAGGACATTGGACTCTGAATCCAGTAACGCGAGTTCAAATCTCGCCGGGACCTTTTTAGAGGCGGTATCGACACGTGTCCTGGTTCTTACACTGCCCCAATTCTTTTTATATCTTTTTTTCCAACCCACGTGGATTTCCACCAAGTTTGTTTTCTTAGAATAGATTGGACTCCGTAAGGGCCCTGTCGGTCAGTGTAGTCAAACCTCACAAATCAAACCTCCGCTAGTTTGTTTTTTCACGAGAGAGTTTTTGCTAAAAATGGTGCAAATTTTCTTTTAGGGAATATTTAGTGAGATAATAATCTTCCTTTTGTAGTGGATGAAATCTCTAAATTGCTACCAAATCTTGGGACGGGCGGTATCATTCTATTTTGGATGAATGTGCATTTGTATGGGTGTCAATAGCTTCATCACTCTAGTATAGATCACTTTTTGCACTGCACAAAATAAATGAAACACAATTATAAAACCCGTCCTTTGCTTTGTATCCTCCATTTTGTTGTTGTATAACTATGAGTAAAAACAAATTATTTTTATTTTTATTTAATTTTATGGAGATGAAATCACATGTTTGTCTAGTCCATATCATAAACTATTTTCAAATTTTTTTTGGGTAAAATTCCACAAATAAGTTATATCGAATTTTAGAAGAAAATTAGAAGGAAATATATATAAAATAATTCACAGGATGGACTCCAAAACTCATGCTCCTAATTCAATAACATTTGGCTCCAAACTAATATTTTTGGAGAGCAATCTCATAAGCAAATAACAATGGAACATGGCTCTGCCTAAGATGGGCGCCTTCACATAACGCAAGATCCGGCCCATTAGTTATTGTTTGACCACCATCACCTTGGTGGTGTGGACTCTAATTTTGAGAGGCCTATGGCCTCATAGAACCCCTGCAACAACTCGCCAAACTTAGCCTGGCCAAGAAAATCAATAGAGGACCTTTACTATTAGCTTTGTGTCAAAGGTTCTTTACCATTGATATGTTTGACCGGGCCAGTTTGGGGAGTTCAGTTGCAGAGCTGCTCTCACAAGCTTCTCTCCATTGGTTCATTGGTTCAACTTGGTGGATTGTTGGGTCGTGGTGTTGTGTTTAGTCGCTTGTTATTTTATTCCCATTTCGTCGAGCTGTTGAAAAGCAAAAAAATTATTGCCGAGGACTTGTCCTTCTGGTTCTGTTCCTTCGATCAATGGGAATCGTCCATTTCGTTTCAAAACAAAAAAAACAAAAAACGAACTCATGCTCCTCAAAATCTGAAAATTCTCGGAATAGAAATCTATTATCATTATATTATGGAAAAGTGAAGGATAAATAATGGTTCAGTGATTCAGTCCGTGCCACTCACCCTCTCCGTCTCCTCGCCATTATTTCCATGTTTGGCTCTTCTTTTGAGGCACGACGTGTTCATGCCACAGATTTTGCACTCCGTCACCCTCCTGTCTGTCCATCGGCTGCAGACTGATCGACTTCCTGCACTGCACTGCACTGCACAGCACAGCACAGCACAGCACAGCAATGTACAGGAAAAGACAGGACAAGACAGGGCAGGACAGGGCGGGACAGGGCGGGACAGGGCGGCAATCAATATTAAATGTCAATTTGTCATTGCTGTCTGTCCTCCTGCACCCAAGGCACAGGATGACAAATACAGACGCCAGCCAGCTTCGTGACAACCTGCATAAATGACCCACCTGGACTACAGGAACTGAAGAATCAGACACGGACACAGACACTTCAAGGGAGGGATGTATATATGTTGAACTTCACTTCTCAGCCTTCACTTCAGTTAATTATTAGAGTCAGTGACTGGGTGGGGTGGGTCAGTAGTTTAGAATCCATTTATGAGCTAGGATCTGAAAACATGCCTGAAATAACTGGAGGAATTGGAGGTACAGTATTTGGTTGATATTTGAGATAAAAAAAAGTATTTTCGAAATACATGTAGTCGTCCTTAGCTGCGTTTTGGTCAACATCTTTACAACTTACGGTAGATGTAACAAAGCCTTGGTCAGAAACCACCACAGAAAGGAAACCAGAGACGCGGCCCTTTCTGAGATGACGATATATATTCTGACATTTTCCCTCTGAATTGTACGAAGACTGAGTCCGCTTGAGATGAAATCATTGGAATGCTCTGCAACCAACATCCTCCTCTCAGGGCGGCACTCATTTTGCTGGGCACTTCAATAACGTCATGGCAGGCAGGTCATGGAGTGGGCAGTAGTTTTTTCTAGTTTAAAATTTATTATCTTAAGGATATTTTGCATCTTTTGCGGGTTTTTTTTTTGTCACCATATTCTTGTATCATACTTCAGGACAAGGGAACCTTTTTCTCCTTATGGATCAAGGCTGCTTTCGGCATAGAAAATCTTGAATGCAAGATTGCCCCCAAATTTGGGAGCCACTTGTACAAGGAACTATTCTTAGAATACTGACATTAGAATAGTGACATTGTTGTTAGATGGCTTCCCTGTCCTCCGTACTCCAGAATATTATGTTTGGTGGGGGTGTTCCACGAATCCGGTTGCGTAACAGTATTCAGCAAGGCTCGAAGTCCTCCACATACAAAATCAAGAGGTAGAAGACATTGTGTAAGTTGTTGTCAGGTGTCGAAAATTCAACAACAGGTAAGCAAAATCCGGAAAGTTACCGGTGAAAAAAAACTGAGATGAATTCAAAGAGGGCGACGGCAAGAGGTTGGAGGAGTCGGAAGCGTGCAATCAGCATAAAAATGGATCTAAATCTTCGGCTGCTTCAACAACTTTCGTGCATAGACTCACAAAAACGCCCCAATTGCATTTTGAGTAAAATTATGTAACGTTACCAATTCTACCAAATCATACATAATGTTTCTATTACTGTGGTCGATACAATTAATTTTCTCACAATTTAGAAAAAGTTTTCAGTGAAATATCTGGCTAAATAATCTCATTTTCTTGCGAAAACCTTGTAGCTGTATGTTAGAGCATATTTTTCTGATACTTCTTGAAATCGGGCAATAGTTTAAACCAAAAAACAGCCCGCTGGATGTGAGGGCAAGCCTAAGTTAAACCAGGACGAAGCAGGCAGCCATGTGATCTGCCAAAGGCCAAGGTGAAGCAGAAAAACATTCACACGTCCCAACAGTTGCTCATGCTGACACCCAAGGGAGTACAACAGTTGGTAACTACTGTTTCCTCTTCTCCTGCCACGATTGTCAGGTACAATCTTCAGTTCTCCGGGGCTTGCCGACCTGTTTCTTGCAATGCAGCAGATAAAAAATCATATTTAAAGCAACCCCATCCACATCCACATCCACATCCAATCCACAAGCGAGCACTTCGAGTGAGACTCCATAATTCTAATCCAATTGAGCCACTCAGGTAATGTACAGTACTAAAAAAGGAGTTGGCAGCAAACTACTATCTGCCTTTAGCAAGGGAAAGAGATCCTGTCTACTCTCGTACTAACTAAGCACTGTTGGTGGCGAAGGTGTTAGATAGAATAGGGACCCGATTCTAGATTCGCACTAGGAAAGATCAACCTGTTTCTTGCAATGCAGCAGATCAAAATCATATTTAAGCCAACCTCATCCACATCCACGTCCAAATCCAATCCACAAGCGAGCACTTCGAGTGAGAGTTTATAATTCTAATCCAATTGAGCTGCTCAGGTAAGTAATGTACAGTACCAAAAAAAAAAAAAGGTTGGCAGCAAACTATCATACTATCTGCCTTCAGCAAGGGAAAGCTTGACAGTGGAGAGACTCCTGTCTCCTGTAATACTAACACTGTTGGTGGCGGAGGTGTTCGATAAAATGGGTCCTGACTCTAGATTGGTCACACTAGGCAAGGTCATGAAAGAATAATCATCGTTGGTAGAATCCCACAATTCTATGTCGTAGAGAGGCGGAGTCCGGAGGTTCTGACTGAGGAGGTACTTCAACACATACTCCGGAATGGGCTGAGTACCTAAAAGCATGGCCAACACTTGAGAGATGGTAGGGCGAGAGACGGGATTGTCATTCGCGCAGAGGAGAGAGATCTTCAGCACCCGGATCACTTCCTCTTTGTTGAACACGCTGTGCAGGTTGGCGTCCGCCAGGCGCAGTAAGTGTTCCTCGTTGCCGGATTCGTGAGCCTTCTTGTACAGGTCCCTTATCTGCATAGCAACAAAAGGAGCAATCAGTATTCTTGGCAAGGTTGAGGACAACTTACTCGGGAGATAATCCTCTCTCCTATTTCACTGAACCCTGATACCAACAGTGACTCATCTCTTGCAATAAGGAACGAGGACCTGGAATTGCCACTTACTAGAATTAAGCAAAAACTGCCTGGAACTTGGATGTCTTTAAGGAATATCGTGTATTTCTTTGAGAATATGAGAAAAATCTCATTGAAGAGGAAGTAGAGAACATTGGAGTGATATTCATTTCCAAAGTTTGCTTGACTAGAGCATTGATAATTGATAGTAGCGTCAACCATACTTAAGCACAACATGGTTGAAAGAATACAATGAGCACATGAAATAGTGGTTCACATAATGACACTTGTTAAAAGGCTTCTTCCATTGTGGCGGTTTTCAGAGTCTTGTTTCACCATTCATGCCAAAATTTTAGGTGGCCATATTTAGGTAGGTTGATACTGTAATGGTTGCTAGTACTTTACACTTGGTTGGCATTCAATTAGTAAGTTGGGTGTAAGCATGACTTGGCTGATGATGTCTATGGCCACTAATCTATGAATGGAAATGGATTGCATTAAGTTCCTTCCAATACAGGTCCACAAACTCCCACTTTGAATGACGGCATTAGAAACCATCATATGAATGTGATGGAAATTTGATCTCAAGAGAGTTTGACTCTTGTACCCAAAATGATCTTTCCATACAGATCTCTCAAAGAAAGCACACTCCTAAATATTGGTTAGAATGCTTAAAAGAACGGAAATAGTATCCTCTACCTTACTAGGTGATGAGAGTTACAGAGATTTAATAATAGAAACGAAAAGCTATGTTGAAACCGGAAAAGATTATTTGGCAGTGGATGGGCGCACCTCGTCAATCAGACAGCTAGGAGTTCCATACTGTGTAACACTCATAGTAATTCTGCCAGTGACAATCTCCATGAGAAGGACACCATAGCTGAACACGTCCACCTTCTCTGTAAGCTGACCTCGCGTAATTTCGGGTGCCATGTACCCTCTGAAACACATAGCATTGCACGTTATTTAGAAACCTGCAAATGAACCCTGGATGCAGGATGTCATCAATCTGAAATTCAAGGCTAGGCATCATTGGGTACAACAATCTTACGATTTTTCTTCGCAGGCAGGTTCACCGAATAATTGCTACGAAGTACACTCCAACCTCTTTATTAAGACCTCATCTCAAACGACATTTTACAATATACTGCGCACTTTCCACACTATAATTGCCCACAGCACACTTGTCATGCATTCAAACTACATCATAGGAAAAAGTTGGAACCCCAATGTTGAGGTAGTTTGAGTGAAGCATGCCAACTCTGTAAGTAGAATTCACAGTTATCATTCTGAAAATTGTCGCAGCCATTGCATCAAAAAGCAGTGGATTTCATGTGTAGTTGTGAAAAATAATACAATCGAGTGGCTGGGATAAGAATATACTTACAGAGTACCAGCAATGGCTGTGGTCAAATGGGTTTGTTCGTCGGGACAAAGCTTGGCCAGCCCGAAGTCCGAAATTTTGGCTTCCAGATTGCCATCCAGAAGGATGTTACTCGCTTTAATGTCCCTGTGAATGATTCGGGGATTTATTTCGTCATGCAAATAGGCGAGACCTCGAGCAGTTCCCACAATAATGTTGAACCGGGTTGGCCACTCGATAGATATGATTTCCTCCGGGGTCCCTGAAGAGTTGCAAGAAAATCTGATTATATTATTTACCCATGTGAACCCTAAAACCCAAAATCCAAAATCCAAAATTCAAGGAACAAAAGAGATCACCAGATTGGCTTCCAAGTAAGTATGATCATCTCACAATAGAAATACCTAGAAATCATGAAATGTCGCCCTTTCATTTGGCCCCTCTTTCAAATCTTATCCTAGATTGCATTTGAATTTGATTCAATACTGATTCCATTTGTAAGGACGACATTTCGTGACTTATAGGATAACCCTAATTGGGTGGAAAATTTACCGAGTAAAGTTTCTCGAAGACTTTTGCCCTCCAGATACTCGTACACGAGCAGTCGGTGACGGCCTTCAACGCAGCAACCCCGCAATTTGACGAGGTTTCTATGCTGCACTTTACTAATAATCATCACCTCCGCCAAGAACTGGGGCTTCCCTTGCTTGGAGTCAAGAGCGAGCTTCTTCACTGCCACTTGCGTTCCATCCCTAATTTTTCCCTGGGGACAGTTCAGGCCATAATCCAGTTGCGAAACCAACGATTAGAGCACGCATTACTTAATCCCTATAAACACAAATACGGTAACGCATACTCAAACAATAGCGGACCTGAGCCCCTGCCCAACACAGACCCCTGTTAGCAACAGCAACTCATCTGTAGGTTCACTTGGTTGGCTTCTTAGCAAGTGATGGAATCATTTAGTGCAGGACTTGGTTGAATATCTACGGCCGCTGGCAATTGAATGAAAATGGGGTTGTCCCCGTGGTCGACAGTCTACCACATTGAAATTGCAGATCGAAGACATGCATACACAGTGATCAAATGTTGATCTCAAGAAAGTTGGCTATTACAGCCAAAAATCTCTCTACTGCACTACACATCTTCTAAAATCACGGAAGATGCTCTACCTTAACCTCCAAGCCTTGTGTCCCAGAGACTGACTCCCGAAACACTCAACGTTCACAACACGCTGCAGGTAGTGCAAATAAAATGAAAGACCGTGCGTAAGCTTACCAGAAAAACTTCCCCAAACCCACCCTCGCCCAACTTATTGTCTTTGTGAAAACCACGAGTCGCCCTTTTGAGCTCCTTGTACGTGAACAAGTTGGTCGATATCGACGCCTTCGCAAAATCTGAACAGGAAGAAACAAACCATCAAACCTTAATTGTAGTCGGTTCCTCCATCCATGGTACCAGAGTCAACCACAGGTATTTGAAACGAGAATAGATTCCCAGAGTATTAAACCCCTGAAGGACCAAGAAGACCAAATTGGGACTCATGTTATTCTAGCAGTTTTCAGCAGGTAATCTGGGGACGCTTTTTCTGTCCAAATTTATTTATTTTTGGAGCAACACATAAAAGATACTTCACGGATTTTGGTAAGTTAACATAAAAAAATTGGCCTCGTTTGAAGTATATGATGCATATATGATCGACTGAATTGGTTGCATAATAACCATGAGGCCTTGGTCCTTCGAGGTTAAGGAAGAAGGGTGCCAGCCCTACCTTCTTGAATCTCTCGAACGTACTTGCGGGCAGCTCGGTACTTGGAAGCCAGAACGACAATGATAACCATGAGAATGATAGCGAAAACACTGGTTCCCAACACGGCCAAATAAATCGGAAGCAGGTCTCTTTTCTTGGAATGCTGAACGGCGCAAGCGTCACAACACAGCAGCTTCTTGTAGACGTCCGCAGGGCTCTCAGTCAGAAACACATCTTGCTCACACAGCGGTTTCAGGCCAGGGTCCACCGCTTTTGTGCATTGACTCAAATTGACCTGTCAAATCACAACTCCCACAAACATGTCAAGCTCACTTCCTTCTCAACAATCTGACCAACGTAACAGCACCTTTCTAAAACCGAACTCTACAGATTCTTGCCTAATATGTTGACTTCCAACCAAAAATTAGTCAGTTTTTAACAATGGGAACCCATATTCTACAATGTTATTTGAGAGAGGGTCATAATAAACATGAGTGTGCTTGCTGTGATGAAGGTCAATTTGAGACTCACGTTTTGTGCTTGGCATGGCAAGGGGATGGCCCCAACATTAGGATCAACAGCTTTCTGCCGAATAATGACATCGTCGCTGCGGTTCACAAACACGTCAATGCCTGCAACGCCATACAAGATTCCATCCTCGAACACTGCACGTGAACAACCACCACCTGATGTCAAGCTCTTCGACAAATGTTCCATTCTTAGTTATTTCCAAACGGGAAAAAAAGAAGCAAACCCTCTTTGAAATGTTTCGCAGCTTGCAAATTTCATAACAAACACAGAAGCAAAATCACAAGCGATAGACAATCCATCACTGGTACAAAGAACTAACAAGGCTACAGTATGGGACTTTGCAAGAAGCTTCATTAAGCGTGAGGCTCATCATAAACTACACTGACAACTACACAAACTTTGACCAATTCGAAGGACATAAACTACTCAAGAATTACAAAAAGACGCAAAGAAGGTCATGGGGATGAGCAACAGTGAGCCAAAGCGTAACTAGGAATGTAAACACAGTAAAATCAAAAGAGAGCCGAGGAACAGAGGCGACATGCAGGAACGGAGCAACAAAACCCTAAACCTCACTACCGGTATTCCATTTCGACATGAGATTTGCAACAAAACATTTCGAAACATACAGAGAACTGTTTCATTGCAACTGTGCTTGCCAGTCTAGGCTGCACAATTACCTGGATACGTAACAGTGGCGACCTCGCCCAAACCATCGAAGTCGAGATAGGGCTCCGTCCAGAACGTGACATTGGGCTTGAACCTCAAGGTCGCTTGGTAATCGAAGTAGGGACGAATGGCCCAGAGCGGATTCCAAAGTGCATCGAGGTTGCTGACATAAGTAACCGAGCTGTTCATCTGGCAGGAGAGCTTGCGCAGATTTGTAAGTGGATCAGGAGGATTGTCCTCTTCACCCGGGCCGACGCTGAAGAAGAAAACAACAACGTTATTCGCATTCAGATCCGCAATGGTGCGGTTGAGAGCCAGGTCGTCGATGTTAGAGAATTTGGCTCCATCCGTGAAGACGAGGATTATCTTCAGCTTGCTTCTAGGATTTAGGGTTGCCAATGCGGCCTCAAATCCGACAGTAAGGTTCGAGACAATGTTCGAGGCTTTGTTGGTTACGTTGGAAAGGTTGAAGGTCGAGCTGAGCAATGCGTTGTTGTCCTCGCCTATCGGTATCTGAAAGACAATTCCCATTCAATCCGTAAAAGGAATAGTCAGGGTTTAGGGTTTGTATGAATTGCACCAATCTTAATCAATACATCGCAACCGGAAAATTGCCAATCTAAATGAAATTGCAGAAGAGAAAGTACGAGATTGTGTGCACAAGAAGTGTATGAATTGTACTAATCTTAATCATTACCTGGAAATTGGAAAACTGCCGATGTAATTGAAATTGCAGAAGAGAAAGTATGAGATTATGTGCACAAGAGATGCTTCGAGGGTTGAGACGATTTCAGTTACTTACGGAACTCGGTTGCATCAGAGATGCTGAAGTTGCGTCAAATGTAACCACATTGACAGTGTCGTTGGTTCGCATTGTGTCGAAAAGCTCCGAGACAACGTTTACCGCTGAGTTAAACGTTTCAAGTGTTTCCTGTCCTGTATCGAGAAGCACGACGAGGTCTTTTATCACCGCCGTTGCCAGGATGTACCACGGGCGTTTGCGAGGATCGTATGAGATGCAGCCTTTCTCCGGTTCCGCTACCTAAACAATATGCCCAGTTTAGGTGACAAATAAACCTCGCAAATTAATGCAGACAATGACACATGCAGATGCAGCCCAATTGTAACACCACAAAGGGTAGTTGCACGCAATTTTTAGTTTTGAAACTGCTTTAAATGGTGGAATTTACGATTGACGAAATTTAACGCAAGAAGATGTTCTGGAAGTGTTTTTTCCTCCAGGTGTGCATCTCTGCGGACTACGGTCTCTTTGGAGCTTACCCGTCCAGGGTAGCTTCGCCAGACACCTTCTGCAGAGCCGAAGTAGTTCCAGAACGTGAGAATGATTCGGCTGCTGGCGGTGAACTGAAGATTGGATTGCGAGCAGATGGCTCGTTTGATTTCCGGCCTCAGATTCTCATTCGAGTAGTTGCTGAATGTGGGCGGAACTCTACACAAATATTAGACTCCCGTGAGTCAGTTGGAAACAACGCAATGCGAATCAACAAAGGGCCTCAATAGAAAGTCAGAAGCGAGAACAGAAATCAGCTTACTTGACGAAGCCGTTCTTGCCGAAGTTGAGCAGCAACTGCAAGCATGTTTTGTTAGGGTTCAATTCGTCGCAATCCGCCACGGATCTGAACGTGTTGGCGCACAAGAAGTTGTCGTTGTGGGTTGCAGAGCAGGCATGCCGCGCGCAGTTGTCCACGCACAGGGACAGCCCTGCAAAAAACGATCCATTCCACCTTTTCAGTCGAAATCCAGTAACTTAGTGCGTCCTCCCCCTTGCAACCGAAACCAGTAACCCCGTCCGTTATTGTTGCGCCACAAGGAGGTATTTCACAATCCCTGTTCATTATTTTTCAATAACCACATCCGGAATTTGCAACATTATTTGGTCATAGAAAACTCCTTTCCCAGGGAGTTTGAGACGCCGCAGGGATTTTCTAGGCTTTTACTATGAGAATACGAGGTTATGACGCAGGGATTACAATCACAGAAAAAACACAAAACATGACGAGGTCATAAAATATTTTGGCCCAACGAGGATCATACAAGGGTTATGTATGCATTTCCATGATCTGATAAAAAGAACTCTCCTGACAGTGCATGTACCGACACAGGAAAACAGACGATTCACTACTGTCTTGTCCTCATGAAACTTCGTAATAGCATGCCTGGGCTTACCGCATTCATCCTTGTCCTGAGCCAAGCGAAGCGCATCGTCGGCTAACCGCCGCACATTCTTCTCCTTGACCTCAAATTCCTCCAGCGTCATGGACTGCGCGCGCAACGTAGTCCGTGACGACACCAGTAGCAACCAAAGCACGCACGCCCACACTCCCATCCCTCCCGAACGTGGCCGCCACTTCCACGCAGTCGTCTTCCTGGAGCCCATGATGCTATGCTCCGTAGCTTCAACCCAAACGCTTCAAGCTTTTCGCCCCCTTGATCTGTGCAACCAGTGCTCCCCCTCCCCTGCTGCTCGAGCGTCGAGCGTTCCACCAACAGACAGCGACATCTTCAAACTCGAACAGACCCCCCTCGTACCAGTCCACAAGCTCCCAATGCAGGTACCATACATCGCACGGGGGTTACTGGCAAGGTTCCCTCCATGGGTCCAATCCACATCCCCCCTAGCAACCACACAAGCGCAATTCCAACATTTCCTGGAAAGCAGCTCTCGCAAACGGCAGATTTTCGACCCCAGTTGGATTTTGATACCGTAGGCTTTTACTAAGAGATTACAGAGGAATTGCAATCACACGAAGGATCCCACAGGGAAAACTCACAGGGATTTGCACGCTCTGTATAGATTCTAACTAACCTGCTTGCGTATCTAGCTACCCAGAAAGACCTATTACGAATCTCAATCTGGACAACATGTGTACCTCTCCCAGGCAGTCGTACTACTCGCATCGACTACCAAACCCCGCCTAAACCCCGAAACGATACGTCCAATGCAATCAACAACAACCAGCCGTCTATCTCACTGAGTATCACTACTCCGCCGCCAATTCTCTAGCTAGCTCGCTTCCGCAATATCGACATTCCTCGACTGCTAACACCACCGATTCAAAGCGCTAGCTTTGACGGTACCCAGTGATGCCAAACCTCCGGCTGCCCAATGCAGCCATGCACTTTGTGGACGCACCGTCGAATTGGCGCTATAGATGCCAGATCAGAAAAAGGCTGTCAATATGCTCGTAGTCGGGGCCTCAAGAACACCAATTTCGAATGTTTTGCGAGTCGAATTTGTTGAGGATTTTGAGAATTTTTTTGAGAATTGGGGGAGTTTGGGGAGAATTGGTTAAGGATAAACTCTTGCGACAAAGTTGCTGAACTCATGAGTCGGAGAAGGAGGAGGTGATTTTCTACATTGAGCGAGCTCTCAGTGCACTAGCAGTACGAGATGCGCGGGAAAGCAAGCTCAACGAAGCTCAACACAGGAGTTTCACTGCAACTGATCTGCGAAGAGCACCGGGAGCCACAGACTCATGGATCTACGAGTTTATGAAGGGAGTGTCCAGTTGACGGCGGTGGAACTTGTCTCCACTGGAATTTTTCTTTTATTATTTATTCTTCGAAAGTTTTTGGTTTGGTTGATTCTTTATTTGGAAAAAAATGGAAATCATGCTGCACGACGGAATTAGAATATTTAGTAATGGTTTTGTTTTTTAATGGGAATGCCTTTTAGGCTTTTAGCGCCTACTTGGGTAGTTGGGTAGGGCACCCTGAAGGACTTTTTGTGTCCTTTGGATGGTCAAAGAGGCTTTGTGCATTGAGGAATGGATGATTTTCATCCAATTTTGGGGGTGTGATTGAACTTCTTTGATGCTATCAATCGTGTCGACATGATTGACTTAGTGGAAGTTCAAGATATTTTAGTTTTAGTTTTTTAGTTTTTTTATGGGGTAGCCAATTTGTGAAAAAAAATGGTACACTATCCAACTAGTGTGTTTTAGTACTTTGAGCTTTTTCCCTTTCAAACTTGATTTTTTTTTGCTTTTGAGCAAAACTCATGAAGTGAAGATTCCAAAGTGCAGTTTCTACATCACTTGGAAATTTTTGAAAAATTCCTTAAAATAAGCATTTCATTGAAGTTTGAAGTTGAGAATCTATAAGCATTTAAAAAAAATATGGAGTGACATGGAAATTTTCTTTACACTACAGTGTTCTATACTCTAGATAATGTACTTATGTTCTGAAATTCTCAGATTTATTTACCATGATTTGTATTTAATATGAATTTTCTTCATTTCCTCTTCAAAAATTCATGATAATTTTGAATTTTTCACACGATATTTGAAAATTTTATAACATATAACAGACATGTGATTTTGATGCCATAGCTAGACTTTAAAAATAATTTTTTTATAAATATAAACTAATAATAATAGTAACTTGGTCAAGTTTTATTTACCCCCTAAAAGACCGTCTATCCTCTCAGGGGACAATTTTGGGTCCGAGCAAGTTCCTATAACCTCAATTTTTAGTGAAACTTTTTGAGGATGTGCGATTGTGGATATACAATTTTTATGGATGAGCTTTGTGGATATATAATTTTTTTTTCAATCGGTGCCTAGAAGCAAAAGTTATGGTACAATAAACAAAATTGGAGTTCGGTGGGCAACACAAAAAAAATCACAAAAAATCAAAATTAAATTTTTAAATTTTTTTCCTAAAAGATTATATTTTTGTCTACATGTGAAGCTTTGATTCATTCTATCTGGACTAGTGATGAGAAAGTTATTGACAATCTTAGTTTTTCGAACAATCTAAGCATCTTCTTGAAAAAATAACTTGTAGAACCCATTTTTGAATGCAATTTTTATAATTTTTCAAAAAAAATATTTAGATAGGATTAAGTTCTCATGTTCAAACAATGTAAACCATTGGGATTATTGTGTTTCAATTCCATCTTAAAGCTATTAACAATATAGTATTCCCTTCGATTTTGAACCTACTTTTACTTAACAATTTTTTAATGAGTGAATTTTTTTTTTCTAGATTCTCAGCTCAACTATTCAGCATAAAATATTAGGAAAATATCATCTTTAGTGCAAAAAATTTAAGTTAAAAGATTCAAAGCCAAAAAATCTAGTTGAACAAGGTGCAAAAAAACTTGTTTTTTTCACTTTGAATGCAAATATCTTGCAATCTAGGTGGTCAAGGTTCCTGAAATTTCTTCCACACATTTTAATACTAGTCTAGCATAAGATCTTACAATTAGATATGCAAAAAAATTAATTTTTAAAGTTTTTTTTTCTTCACAATAGAAATGACAATTTTGAGTACAATTAATTTCATTGGGTGGCCCATCCTAGCCCATCCCCTCCCCTCTACTTGAAATTGCAACAGTGCGGGGGGGTCCCGTTTCTGTAGAAGCAAAAGGGATCCCCCCTCCCGCTTATTTAACCCCTAAAGTTCCATGACTATGTTCTCACTGAAAACGCTCAAAAACTGCCATTTTTAATACAAGTACCAAATTTTCGAAATAAAACTTTTTTTGGCATATGTAATCGTAGGATCTTGTAGTATGCTGACTTGAGAACATGTGGTAAGAAATTCAGAAATTTTCACCGCATGGATTGCAAGATATAAGCATTCAAAATCATTGAAATCATATTTTTGACCTTGCGAAAAATCGGGCAGCTGCACTTCAGAAGCTCACTTTTCTATGAAAAAATGTCCAAAATGGTGGTGCTTCTTTGAATTATTTTCCTAGACAAGTTGGCTACATGCTTAAAAAATTTCACATCATTTGGAGTTGTACAACATATAGGAAAAAATAGTAAGTAGAAAGAAGTAGAGAATGATTCAAAATACGAAATTGTTAAGAATTTGGATATGGAATTGGAAAATGCCAATCCCAATGGTCGAAATGTTGTAATATATAATGTACCTCCTATGATTTTATTTTTTTCAAAAAGTATTGAAAATTGAATAAGATAAAGGACTTCAAAGTTTATTTTAAAATAGAGATTCCATAATTGCCTGCAAACTAAAATTCCTCATAACTCTTGACTCATTGGTCAAAATGGAATGATTAAAAGCTTTCCACGTACATATAACTCTAAAAAAACAAGTTTAAATTTTTATTTCTGAAAAAAGTGATTTTTTTTATCTGCCCGAACTGCCCAGCCGAGAAAAAAAGTAACATATCAGGCCATAACTTTTGACTTGTATTTCCAAATGTCAGGAAATTTAGTGCATATGAAAGATATTCCTCATGCACAACTTCCATTAAAATTTCAGCCAAAAATATGAAAATCTCTACTCACAGGTACCTGCCCAAAATTTCTATATTGCCAAAAAATGCATGTTGGTCTTTTAGGGGTTAATAATGTTATGCATACTCACCAACATCCACCGACATTGTTTTGGCTCTAGCTTGCTCTTCTGAACATGAAAGAGTCTTATATAAAACAAACATCTTGTAGATTGATAATAGATTAGTGATAAACTGGTGGTAGATTGGTAGTGGATTTACTGCAACTTGTGGAGCCTCCTAACCATGATTGTAATTTATTGTTACTATTTTTTCTTACTACTAGTTTTCTTTGTTTGATTTGCCTCAAAAATTTAACCTCTAAAGTCCCATTCTCCCCTCAAGAGACAAAATGGATTTTGGATACTCTTGTGTGGTCTAAATATTTTTTATGATTTTCTGAATTTTTTTGTAAAGATACAAAAATACATTATCATTTGAAGAATATCGATTTTATTTCAATTATTTGGTGCCAGAGAGCAAAATTTATGGCATAATAAGCCCAAAATTTTGCACTTTTTTCAATTTGGTAGGAAAAAAAATCCTACAAAAACTTAAAATAATTAAAAAAAAATTTTTGTCTCTCATAGATTTTATTTTTAATCTACATAGGAAGCTTTGATTTATTCTATTTGGACTAATGATATGAAAGTTATAGACAATCTTGTTTTGGGCGCAATCAGAGTATCATATTGAAAAAATAATTTAAAGGATCCATTTCTAAATTCAATTTTTATAATTTAAAAAAATAAAGATTCACAAGGTTAAGATCTCTTGCTAGAACAATCTCATGTTTGAAATTATTGTGTTTCAATTCCATCTTAAAGCTAATAATAGTTTAGTTTTATCTTTAATCTTTGACTTACTTCCACTTAACAATTTTTTAATGAGTGAAAATTTAGTGTATTATTTATACAAAAATTTCCAAGACTTTCACATCAATTCTTCCGCATAAGGAAATAAAAATTCAGAATGATTATTGAAAAAAATTTAAGCTGAAGAGATTCATAGTAAAGAAATTGAATCGAGCAAGGTCAATTTTTTTGGTAAATATCTTGTAATCTACGCGGTTAAAGTTTCTAAAAAATTTTCTTTGCATTCTTAGACTAGTCTACTATAAGATTCTATAGTTAGATAAGTAAGAAAATAATAATTTTTTTTGTCCTTTGCAATAGAAATGACATTTTGAGTGGGTTTTGATGGAAAAAAGGCCTTGGGACTTTAGGGTTAACACCTTTTGTTTCTCTTATGCAACTTTTGCGAAATGTTGTTAGTTTTAAGGTTGGTGAGGAATTGACTACCAAAGTTGTAGGGCAAGGTTGGTGAAAATAATTCTAAAAATACATGCCAAAATTTTAGGAATTTTTACTTTCAAAAATCAAAAGAATTGTATAGTGAAAAAAAGAATATAATAAAAAAAATTATATTTTTAGCATCTGTCAAAACTTGTTTTTTGGAAAAAATACAAATATTTGGCTAAAAAGTGTCGACCTTTACACCCTGCCCTATATTTTACAAGGTATAAGGTAGAGATATCCAATACCAACCATTGACCTAGTACCACCCAAGTGTAGGGCTGCCATTGATTTTAGAGTGAGAATCTATGATAATAGTACATTTAGGTGGTATTAGGTCAATGGTTGGTATTAAGTTAAGCTACCTTAGTGAAGGATCTCAACGAGGAATGGATCTTTTTGTCCTCCAACTCTCTTCCTCTTTCTCTAGCACTAGAGTTTAAACATCTGAACTAACTTTTCAACCAATTCTTTTGTATAGGTATCTAAATACGATCTAAACAAATTTATTTATTTGGACTTTTAATTCAAACTATAAAAGAGATAGTTTGTTGTATTTTTTTACATAATGGAATTGATAAAAAAAAATGCCATAATTAAGTAATTTTGGACTATGATGGAAAGCTTGGATGCATAGGTATTGGTGATTGGGAGATTTTCCAATATCATGAGACTACTTGATAAATTTGTTTTAAGTTTCAAACTTAATAAATTTATTGTAATTTTGTACACAAAAAAAACTCCCTAGCCTTTAAATTAAGATGGAAGTATGGATTCTACTCCCCTATCTAAAGACCTCCTCATGTAATGTTAGGACCCACTCATTGCCAGTTTCAAACATTTTAAATTTTTGGATTTCAGATAGTCTATAATTAATTAAATATTGCATAAATAATAAAGTCTTTTACATGAGCTTGTTAAGTTTCATTTTTAACCCTTTTGATTTGAAATCTTAAAAAAAAAAACATAATTCTTGATCATTGTTTATGAAATACTAAAGAATATAGAAATATGAAAGCCTACATGTAGATTTCAAGTTTAAAAAGTGGGAATGCATTTAGTAGGATTATGAAATATTATATTTGTTGCACATGCAACAATGCACTTTGCGTGCATGAGAATTTGTGTACAACATTACATATAAATAAAAATGCTTATACAATACTCAATGTTCTCGTCTCCTTATAGCCATTAGCCCATTACATGATCAAAGTAGATTTTTATTCCATTGACTCAAATTTAAAGTGCAACTAGACATTTCATTGACAAATTACAACTTATATACCTTTTATTTCTTCTTAATTTTCTATTGTAATTCAAAGTTAAAAAATACATTATTTATATGGGTCAAGATGTAGTCTTATACATTCTATTTATACTAACTCTATCATGCAATTATTCCAAGGTCAAGAAGTCAATGTAAACAGTTAAACATCAAGTTCTTATGATCCTCAAAAATACAAATTGTACAAATTCCATTGCATGTGCTATGCATTCACAATTGATAGTATATTGTCATAATCTAAAATATAATTTAAATAGTATTTAGAATATTAAAAGCATATTAATAATATATATTGTGATTTTTGGAGACCTTTTATTTCTTTAAATGCAACAATTTTTGTATCATTTGATGCACTACAATATTTTTGATAGCTCAATTGACGTTTAGTTATCCAAATTTACATGCTTTGAGTGACCATGTTTCATTTGTAAGGAGAGTTTGTCCAACACAACTTGATTACATACTTCCAATTTACATAAAAAATGCTTCAATGAAAGATAAGCCAACTCTAAAGATGGACAAAGGGCAAATAATTTTTTTTCAATGTTTTTCAACAAGTATGCAATAATTGCAACAACCAGATATGGATTATAAAAATTCAAGTAATAAAAAAAATTGATATATTATAAAACACTAATAAAACAAACATTGATTCAATAATACTCTAATAAATAATAATAAAATATAAAAAACTTCAAACACAAATAAATTTAAGAATCAAGTTTATATAATCTTTATGACTTTAGATGTCAACAACTATCATAATGACTCTCAATCTTATTTCTAGCTCAAGTACTCAATAGTATCTCATGCGACTCCAAATATTAAAGATGCTATTCCAAATTATAGCTTCCACCTCCTTCCTACCTAGATAAAATCTTTATAGGCATCTAATGTTTTTTATTTCATTTTGTTTGTGCATTTATTTTTCATTGAGTTTTGTTTTAACACTAAAGTTTTAAAGAGTTCACTTTGGTCTTTCTGAGAACTTGGGCAAGCTTTGCTGACTTCAAAATCAAAAGTGTTGCATAAAATCTTAGTATGGATGTTATTTGTCATAAGCTTTGTTTCATGCCATCTTGCATGCCATTCCAATAAATATATTGCAAAAGTTAGAAGTTTTTTTTATTTCAATGTCAAATCAGGCAACAAAAAGATATTCTAAGAAAATATAGATTAATTTTGGAGAATTGTATAGATTGAGACCTACTCAAAAAAATTTGAAACAATCAATTCCAAATAATGAGGTAAAAGTTATGATGAGTTTTATTTTGCGGGCAATGAAGGTAGAAAAAACATATGAAGTTGTTTTTTGCTCTCAATTTTGAAAATTTTCAAATAAATTTTTTGAATGTCAATCGTTTTCTAAGAAAATTCCTACTATTATGATTAATAATTATCAATTTTTTGTAAAAGTTATTAGCATATTAGTTTTTTCTTTCGTTCATTACCACCTTTCACTTTATAATTATTAAAAAAATGAACATGAAAGTTCTTTTGGTTAAATTTTTTTTCATGTATTTTCAACCCATTTTCTAATACATTGAAAAATGAACAAGTTATAGGACATACTTTTTTGAGGGAAGGGCTAGAATAAAGCCTACATTTCAAAGAAATTTAGGCATATTGAACCTGCAATTGGCGGAAATATTTGCTCTAAAATTTTAGGAAAATGTACTTGAACAAGTCAACTGAATGATCATACATTTTGTATTTGTTTAAAATCATCTATTGACAAAAATTTTGACCTTACTTTAGGGATGAGTTCTTTAAAGTAGTTTTGGGCCTCTAAACATGATGGTCCTTTAGATTTAAAATGTTATGTTTACAAATTAATGTGCTTATAGGAATTACCATCACCTTTTTTAAATATTGATGAGTTTAGTCTAAGCCTACTCTAAAGTCTTCCTCCCATTATTTGTTTATAATCCCTTTAATTCCATAGTTATTTTTATACATACATGCATATATATACACAGACACACACATATAAAGTAGAAGTATTCATATTTGTTCACCCCTTATTTTTGTGAAACAAGGGTATCTTTAAATGTTCCAATATGACTTTAAACCATCCATTTGGATGTCTCCAACTTTGCATATGGCACATCATGTTTGCAAAGTAATAGAGGCTTTAATGAATAGTTTTTTTTATCCTTTTGAAAACACTTCAAACATGTGCCTATATAATACTTTAAGGTTTCTTCAAGTTTGACTTTCAAAATTCTTTGAAAATATAAAAATCTCCCAAATATATATATATATATATATTTTAAATTATATTTTTCAAGTAAAAAATAATTGGAATCTAATCATAATTTTGACTCCATCTATGCACATCACGTGACATGAATTGTAGCTTTTAGATATTCCTTCCTTTATCCTAGCTTGATTTTCTAATCAAGTACTTTTATTTTTAGACTATCCTTCTCTGACATAACATATTGTATAACCAAGCAATGATTTTCCCCATGCTAGGAAGGTATTATGATTTGTTAGATATTTGGTAGGGATTTAGCTATTAATTCAAGAATTACAGTTGGTTGAGGAGGCATGTAAGACAATTTTATACATTGTAAGGGTCTTTTTTTTAACGATACAAAAAGAACCTCTACTTCATTGGAGAGCTTTCTTATGACCTCTCGTCCTTTCCAATCTTCGTACTGCTTTCGTCTGCAAAGTAAGGAAAGTCCATAAACATGGTTTATCAATAGAGTGAGTCATAGTGGGTTTAGAGAACTTGCTAAATTTTGGTCTCCACAATTTGAGTGGAGAAGAAAGTTCAGAGAGTCACTAAACTTCCTAATCTTCAGACTATGTCAAAGGCTCAACGAGTTCACTGAACGTAACTCTCCTTATTAGGGATAGTCACAACCCTTACAAGAATCTAATTTTATTGGAGATTGTAAAGCTGATGCGTGCAAAGGAGAGCCAATGGGGAGCCTTGTTGTGTGGAGGGGCAGCCCAGGATGAGATCTCAAAGGATGGATTCACTGCATGAGGGTTAAAAGTAAGTGTGCAAAGGTTTCGGGACCAATTGGATTGGATGGGCCTAACTGCTATTCAATTAAGTCGTGAAAGTATGACAGCAAGGGGTGAAACTCCAGAGCATGAAGGTAAAATTTTCTTTGGAAAAATGCCGTCCAAGCCCGTTTCTTCACCTGCGAAGGAGAATAAACATCACACCTTGAATCTCGGAGGTTGAGCGATCCCGAAACAACGAGAAACCAGTTACACAAAGCCACGTGTCCAATCTCTGAGAAGAGAACGATCCTCGGAGGGGCTGTGACTCCCAGTAAGGTAGATCTCCCATTTCCGATCACTTAAACATTTCAGCATATGTGTGATTGAGCAATGGTGGAGGAGAAAATTTTCTCCAGCGAGGAAATAGGAATAAGAAAGATTGCCATTTTTTGGTAATTTTTCATCAGGTGTAGAACTAATAAAAATTAAAGAAGTGGAAAAGTCAAGGTTTCCTGTTTCCGATCAATAGGCAAGCCCATTCTTGATCAATGGCAACTTTATTAGGTGCCAATGTGTTATTCATTACAGAAGAATCAAATAAGAATCAAATGGCCTATAAAGCTATGGTTACAAATGGATCAGTCTATTGATTGGAAATGGGAGAGTGATCGGAAAGAGGGTGGCTACCTTATTGGTAAACAATGTTCTGGACTTCCGACCTGACTTTGCAGATGAAAGCAGCACGGAGATTGGAGCACGTGCACTGCCAAGCCAAACGTGCGCAAGCAAAGGCAACCGACTGTGTCGTGTGGCCCAGCCGCCCATTCCGTCCGCAACGTGCAGCAACGTTCATGCACTGGCACATGATCGAAGGAGCGAGCATGAACTCATGTATCTTTTCCTACTGAAGAACGAGGACTGAAACCCGGAGCTGCCGGCAGCGCAAAAGTTATATGCTTTGCTTTGACTGGAGTTATGGTACCGAAGGAACAGGAGAGTGCAAATGCAAATGTCACAAAAGACACCATGAAACTATAGCAGGCAGCCATAGTAAGGTAAGCTTCCTATTTCCTCGTCACCCACTTTGCAGAAAGAGGGAAAGGCAACAACCTGGCAAGTGAGGGAGGATCCAATCCCGCACACCACACGGACTGCTCGCCCCACGCTGATGAGGGTGGATTGCTGGACATCCTTGCACGGGTGGCCCTCAGTGGTAGGCGGTCAGCTTTGAATTTCTGAAAGCTCATCAAGTTAGTGGCGAATGTAACGATGGGCGTGGACGTCATCATTCTGTCACGGTTGACATATGGCGCCAGTCAGACCCCAACTCTACACTAGGATGTAGGCTTACATCCTACATTTAACTCAAGTGAATAGCTTTTGGTACAGATGGAATGACTAAGGTACGTGAATGTAGAGCCTCGTTATGTGACATACTAGACGGAGTCCTCCAGCGAGGGATGCTATTTTTCATAACAAGGCTCAGTCTACTTCATGTTACTGGACATACCTTCAATGGTTGGATTCAATCGAAGGTCTGAAATGAAGCATGCTAGAGAAGTACACAACTATGAGATAAAACCATGCATGCTTTGCATACGCAAGGCTTGGCTGCTACCTCTTTGAAATGGGAAGCATTGAGGTTACGATCCTCTCATTGCAGATAGAGCGCAAATACAAGCATCCGTTGTTGCGAGTATTCTCGTCTGTCAACCCACAGAAGGAGATCATTGTGCACTTTACACAATTTACACTGAAATAGCTCAGTTTTGGCACATTTCAATTTGCTGGCAATGAGTGAAGTCTGCACTAGGAAGCACATAGCATTGTCATACAGGAATGTTTTTTTTCAAGCCTTAAAAAGGACAGAGTAGTATAGGACAGTACCTTCAAACCTTGAATACGGAGACATAAATCCGAGGGTTTCTGAAATAAAGACAGGCGGTTCTTCAGATGTGCCAGAAATCAAGACTTAAATATCAGCGTTCTGCTTCTAATATGTTTCTGTCCACAGCCACAGATCTCAAACCGTGCTTCTATGTGTAATGACCCTGCTCGTACATACTCCTAGTAATGTTCATCTGCTGTGCAATGGTTCGCATTGCAAGATCAAACTGTATACTGCGGCACATTCCCCAAAAATGTGCACAAAGGACTTGAAACAATGAGCAGCATTTGCCTTCAATTGGTAGCCCTTTGCTTTAGGACCTATTTCTACAGTTTGGAGCGAGAAGTCGGTGATGGTTGGTCACTGGCCCTGTCAACAGAAATTGGTACAGCCTCCTTTCAACCTGCATTGCATTACAACTCTAAGAACTCCAACAACTTGTTAGCGCATTATAATCCGGTGTCTTAAGAATCATAGCCTTCATCACCTCGACTGAGGTACCTTTATTGTGAGGTGCAATCTCCTTGACCTTCAAACGACTGTGTAATTCCCTCAATCCATCTAATTGCATCTGGGCCGGAGATTTGCGTACAAAGTTATTCCCTTCTGACCTACTCCACGGCCTGCAATGACCCGGGATACCATTCTACCACAAAAATAGAAATTCAACAGAAAACACGCGAGGTTGGCTGAGATAACTGCACCTGGCCAGCAAGCGACCCCTACCCCTACAGATTCTCACCTAAAATGTACATGATCTGAACGTGGATACACCTATAATCTGCACTTAAAAAAAAAATTCATAGTTTATCATACAATGTCCAAAAATTACATGATAAGTTGATTAGAATTATTCATTCAACTGCCAACAAGAACCAGCGAAAACTAAGGGCAGTCCATCAACAGGATTCCTGCTCAAATGCTTATCTAGGACACTTTTAGGTGAACATACCTACACTAAGAACTCATTTTCCATCTCCACCTGGGTTGCCTCAAAACATTGCAGGTAAAGTGCACACTTCTATTGAATATAGGTTTCTTGAATATGAATATACGAGAACGCCTTACGACTGACCATCAGGGGGGTGGGGGTAGAGATACGAAGCATAGCCCAGGTCGCGAGCTCCCACTCCCAGAAGTTAGAAAATGGCACCCAAATCAAAAGCTTCACACGTTCTATAAATGCTGTGAGAGGGCCTCTATGAAGTATGAACACTGGTACAACAACAGAGGCTGTCCCAAAAGCAGAGCCTATCAGTTAAACAATCGACACCACAATTATGCATTGGAATGAAGCCATATTATCTGGGAGAATTCAACCTTTTCACATTGCGCTTTAGCCCCCTTGCAAAATTATGCATTGCACAACCCAAGGGCAAAAAGCGTTTGGACCAGGGCTGAATACTTTGTCAGATTTGAAGATACCGGAATGGTCCGGGGATATAATCAATTTTCTCTCTGGACTGACATACTTAAAGAAGGGCAAAAATTTAGCCCCCCTGACTTGCATTGACCTAAGGGGGTCAAACAGGGGCAAAAACTTCCCCTTCTAGCCCACGCTAAACCACGATCCTCTCAATAGTATCATCTCATTTACAAGCGTAAAGGGTCGATGATCCCAGAGGCCACAATCCTCGAAGCCCATCAAAAGCAATGAGGTCACAAACACAAGATGGCTTGAGTTCATGAGAATGTTACTTCAAAAGCAAATACTCTGACGAGAAAATCCAGCCAAAGATCTATGTTTACAGGAAATAGAAAAATTCAAGTCCACAAGCAAAATCAAAACCAGATTTACAAAGCTGAGATACACAGGAAATACTCAGATACAAATTCGCTAATTCAGGGAAGTGATAGAAAAATCTATCGCAAACGACCAATAATAGATTGAAGACACATAACTGGAAAAGGCAAATGAGATCTGTACAATCAAATTCAAATGCTGGACCAGCACAATACGGTCCCCCTTTCACAATCTTATACAGTTTGAGAGTCCTAAGCCCTAACTCATTCCAATACTCACAATTTCATACTCCCACTTCGAGAGCATGCACTATAATCACTAAGCTGATGAAGAATTGGACTCTAAAAAGTATGAACACCTACAGAACGAAAAAAAATCAGAAAAAATCAGAAAAATATGGGAGGAAGTTCGAATACTCTATCAACAGCTGCAAGCGCCGCCGGGAACGAGAGATCCGAGCTCCGAAGCTTGGTCCGGTCTCAAGAAATTGTTCTTCAATTGCGCGGTGTCGGCCATCAAGCTTGGCGTGTCGATGATCTTATGCACGAGCTCTTCGAAACACCGTTGCACGTTGATGCTCGTCTTGGCACTAGCCTCTAGGAACAAGCAGCCGTGCTGCCTGGCAAACGCAATCCCTTCCTTCTTCGTCACCACGCGCTCCTTCTCCTCCAAGTCCACCTTGTTCCCGATCAGCATCTTGATGCAGTCCTTGTTGGTGGAGAATCGGTCGACCTCCTTCAACCACACGTCGGACAGATCTGTGAACGTCGCTCGTCGTGTGACGTCGTACACCAGGATGATGCCCTGCGCGCCGCGGTAGTACGAGCTCGTCAGCGTTCGGAACCGCTCCTGGCCAGCCGTGTCCCAGATGGTGAGCTTCAATCGCTTCCCTTGGAGCGTGAGCATCTTCACCTTGAAATCCACGCCAATTGTCGGGGAGAGGTCATCGAATTTCCCGGCGGTGAAACGGAGAAGCAAGCTGCTCTTCCCCACGCCGGAGTTGCCTATCAAGAGGACCTTGAAGAGGTGGTTGAAATCCTCACTGGGACCAGCCATGAGCTACAATCCTCACTTACAATTCACGCAACCTCACAAAACAAAACCTCCTCCACTCAAACCTCAAACCTCAAACGTCGCAAAAACCTACAATCTGTTCCACCAACACATCCCTCAAAACCCTAATCGTCCTCACAATTGACAAACTCCGGCTCTAACAACACGGCAACGTCGCCGGCCATATGCAAAAAATTCGGCTATTCACTTACCTCACCGATCTCTCCTTCTGCGTAAAGAACGTTCAGAGGACCTCTCCACCAAATTGAAGACTGACAAAACCTAAAAACGAGAAATGGTAAGAGCAAACTTGCGCAACAAGGGGTCTCTCTCTTGCTGTTGTAATAAGCTTCCGTCTTGTGGAGCTGGATGGGAGCATTGCATAAGTTAAGTTATTGGACTGCGTTGCCTTGTTGCCGCCGAAGACTGTGAGTCACTTCCGGACCGCATATTCCCCTGGTGTCTTGGGCCGCATCTTTCCTGCAACCCAGATCATAACAATATGGCTTTTCGTTGATGATTTCAATGCATCTCGGGCGGCTCTTCCGGGATGTCCCTCCCTCACTGTCGTCGTAAACGAGGCGGGCTCTACGTCAGTTTTCCGTGGAATCCGTTCTACGTAGAGCAGTTTGCATTGTTGGGTCGCTCACATGCCAGAAAGCGAGACGTTAAGTACCCCCCCCCCACGAGCTTTCCGTGGGGGGGCACGTGGCCTGCTGGTGGGCCAGGAGAACCCGCTCCCTGGACGGGCCGTCACTCCCTACTCCCTTCCTTGCTTCTGGATGACCGGCAAGCTATTAAGTGTTTGCTTCATTATTATTTTATTTTTCTTCTGCGTTTTGTAATGCTACAAAATACAAAAGAAATAAACCAAGGTACCAAACTTGTAACTTGCTTTTCATATAGAAACACTAGTAATTTGAATTTCCAAGGAAAACGAAAGTTATATATATACACATGGGGTGGTAGGAGGCAGAACAACCATGTGGGACAAATAAATTAGAATTTGTAGTTTCTCAAGCACTTCTAGTTAAGTCAAAAGTAGGAATTGTGTTTAAGGTGAAATTTCAGACCTCATTTAGGCATATTAGAATAACTTTTCTCAAAAAAAATTGAACTAAAAAAAGTTGGTAAATGAAGATAAGTTGCACCTCCAAAAATCCGTTTGGTATTTTGAATCTCCATTCAAAAGTTATGGACAAATTTCAAAGAGGATTATTAGAAAATGTTAAAGAAAATATCCATTCCAACCCCTCTTTGAAATTTGTCCATAACTTTTGAATGGAGATTCAAAATACCAAACGGATTTTTGGAGGTGCAACTTATCTTCATTTACCAACTTTTTTTAGTTCAATTTTTTTTGAGAAAAGTTATTCTAATATGCCTAAATGAGGTCTGAAATTTCACCTTAAACACAATTCCTACTTTTGACTTAACTATAAGTGCTTGAGAAACTACAAATTCTAATTTATTTGTCCCACATGGTTGTTCTGCCTCCTACCACCCCATGTGTATATATATAGCTTTCTTTATCCATGGAAATTTATATTACTAGTGTTTATGTATGAAAGCAAGCTACAAGTTTGATACATTGGTTTATTTCTTTTGTATTTTGTAACAATACAAAATGGAGAAGAAAAATAAAGTAATAATGAAGCAAACACTTAATAGCTTGCCGGTCATCCAGAAGCAAGGAAGGGAGTAGGGAGTGACGGCCTGGCCAGGAGCGGCATTCCGTCCAGGGAGCGGGTTCTCCTGACCCACCAGCAGGCCACGTGCCCCCCACAGAAAGCTTGTGAGGGGTACTTAATGTCTTGCTGCTAGAAAGACTAAGAGCCTATTCGCATAGAGGACCCGACCCCAACCTTAGGCGTCGGGTCGGAGGTTCACATGGGGGAATATTGCACCCCAAACCCAAAGTGGAGCTCCGGTCCCCCTCATTTTCTTCCGCCCTTGGAAGTAGGAATTTCAAGCCCAATGTCGTTCCCATCAACCTGATCTTGTAAATAAACTCTCAATTATCTGCCACTTGTCTCTGTGTCACACTAAAGTGCAAGCTATAGTCTCTTTTTACCTCCCTTTTTTTTGTTTTTGCCTTGAGTTTAAAGCGGCCTTTCTCTAAAGATGTTGCAGTTGATAGGATGTCAACTGGAGTTCCAGCCCTGCATCCGGATGCATGGAAAGGGGGAGGGCCCGACCTAGGAATCAGGTCATCCGACCTCCACATCAGGTTAGCCCCCCCCCTTGCAAATAGGCTCTAAGGGCCGGTTCATACACGCTTTGAAACCGGATGGATTGCCAACCCCGTTTGTCATCAATCTAGCCTTCAATCCAGCCTCAATTCACCACTCCGACCCTAGATAATGTAAAGTAGTGAAGCCAAATTTTGGGGCCCAATTTCTAACTAATGTGCTCTTGGATTTTTTTAATGCTCAAATAAAAAAATGTGATGCTTCCTATTTTTTGTTTTTGGAAAATAAAAGAGATATTTTTTTCAAATCTTTTTAAATCTTTTTTTTTCTTTATATTTTTCGTTTTTAAAAATGGAAGAGAGAGTTTTAAAAGTTTTTTAACCTCTTCTTTTTTTTCTTCCTATTTTTTGTATTTTGGAAAGAAAAGGGAGTTTTTGTACTTTTTTTGAACCTTTTCCTTTCCCTTCCTATTTTAGTTGGTTATTTGTTTAATCAATACACATTGAGTCTCTTTTCTTGTTGTCCTATCTTTGCAACATAGTGACTACTTATAGGAAAAAGGTGATTACTTAGAGATCAACTAAGGATAAACAAAGAAACTTTCTACTTCTTGTGTGAAGTTTTAGAGTCACGTATTAAGAAAACTCTAACGACTTGAAGGTGATGACGTTAAAACTAGAGTTACAACTCTTGAATTGTTGTCATTTATTTTCATGGAAGTTTAAAGAATCTCAAGCAATAAAGAACTTTAGTCTTGTCACTACTAATCATATAACTAATCACAAAAATTCAAGAAAATATCTATTTTTAATCTACATTTTTTATTTTATTTTAAAGGAAAGTATGGTACTCCATACTTTTTTTTAATGAGAACTTAATGAATTCAATGATAAATATAAATCAGGTTTTACCACACAGGTTATTCATAGTACTGTACTCTTTCAACAATAACAAGTTAAATGAATCCCACTCACAGAAGGATGTGAGTTTGTAATAGAACACTAGAATATTCGCACCATAGGCAGAAGGCATCACAAGCATAAGTTACTGATTTTTAATCACAAATGTGAGTATGTTGACATACAGGCAACATCTTATTACAGTGTACTGTAATAAGATTAATTATTGTAATTAATTATTGTAGTGACTGTCTGGCTGGTACAGCCACTTTTCAGTGCATTGTAACTGAGAACCAATGGTTCAAAAATTGGCCAATGGAAATGGCAAGACAAAATACCACAGCTTCACAAATTCAGCAATGTAGATGGTAGGAAATTTCACTTGATTTCACAATTAATAACTAAGCATGATTGTACCAAAAAAAAGAAAAAAAGACCTTGCATTGATAGACGGTGGAGATTTGTACAATCCAATGGAAGAACCCAATTTCGCCCATATGGGAAACTGGGTCATCCAAAACCTCATCATGATTGCTCCTTTGGGGCCGGATGGTTTGGCGCCAAAACTATGCCACCTAAGGTGACACGTAGGATGAGTAGTGGTTTCAATCCAGCTCTAGTATAAAGCCCTTGGGTTGGATTTGGAGAAATTGAGCCATCCTATTGGTTCAAACTTGGAGAGTTCCGGCCGGTCTTCAATCGGCCCCCAAGTAAAAATTGGCCCTAAATTACAGTATGAACAATTTTTTATTTTTTATTTTCTTGAAAATACTTAAAAAATTGGCATCATTCAATTTTAATGATTCCATCTAGACTACATTTTAATGATTACCATCCATTGTTTGTGAAAATAAATAAATAAAAATAAGAAAGTTTTCTTGGATCCGAAGATGAGCTTTGGAAAAAAATCACCCTAAATTTTGACACTTCAATTGCTGAAATCTTGCCGGTACAAAAAATCATTACTAGCAAGGAAGTGAAGTCACTTGACTAGGATTTACACTTACATGCATGTCTCTATACCTAAAGTTAGGTTGTTTGTTTTGTTTGTTTATTACAATGAGATCTCCTGGATAGTGCACACACATGCCAATCATGCTCTTTGTACCACCGGAAGCTCTCTGCAAGCAAGGATGCAAGGGCTTTGTTTCGTAGCATTTGCACACATAGTAGAAAAGTTATGTTTTTTTGAGTGATTTTTTAATTTTAAATTATCCTAAATTATTTTGGGTTGTATATGAGTTAGTTGTATTTTTAGTACCATCAAAAAGCTCTCTACCAAGAGGGGTGCATGGATTTTGTTTTGTGGTATTTGGACCTATGGTGTGAAAATATTGAATTTCAAAGTTTTTAT